>PISX010020088.1:0-36670 GCA_004024625.1 Mellivora capensis
TTCTCTGTTGTGTAGAATTATGCAGAACATTTCCCTAAGCAAAAATTCTGAAGAAAATATGAGCAAATTGGATGTGGTTATGTAGTAAAAGAATAACATGCATATCTGAGTTGGGTTTATTACGTAAATTCTAGGATAATTTGTATTAGGAACTATGTCACTATAGTCTGCTACTTAAAAACGAAATACAGGATATCTTACTAAATACTCAAAAAAGTCTCTGAACAAATTTAGCAGTCATTTCTAATGAAAATTTCAAGTCAAGTAAGAATAATAGGAAACTGCCTAAATGTCTTAAAAGGTGTTTACCAAAACACAACAGCAAACATAACTATTCAGAACCTAAGCAATGGACCTAATAGAAACTAAGCCACAGAGGTATGAAATGCCAAAACCATCAGCATGACAGGGAAAACATAAAAGTTCCTGCTGTCCCAGCTATTAAATAGCTTAGCTTTTTTGGTTTGGGCACATAATGTAAGCTTAAATTCTTCATTCCCAGAGAATGTAGATCTAGAAAACTGGAAAGACTCATCTGAGAGACTTAGCACCAATAAGAAAATGTAGTAAAGTGGCTGGGTACCAAGAAGATCGATAAATCAATTTCTTTTCTTTATTTTGCAGTAAATAGTATAGAAGGAAAGTAGAACAGAACAGAATGTTTTCTTATGTTTTATTTGCCTTACTATGGTTTTTTTAAAAAGATTTTATTTATTTATTTGACACAGAGATCACAAGTAGGCAGAGAGGCAGGCAGAGAGAGAGAGAGAGAAGAGGGAAACAGGCTCCCTGTTGAGCAGAGAGCCCCAGACAGGGCTTGATACCAGGACCCTGGGATCATGACCTGAGCTGGAGGCAGAGGCTTAACCCACTGAGCCACCCAGGCACCCCTTGCCTTACTATGGTTTTAAAAATGAGAGCTTACTGCTTTTGTAAATTCAGCAAAAAACAGGTGTGATCTGTCCATTTAAAGAGCATTATGAAGATTAAGTGAGATGAAACACATTAAAATATTCTGAAGAATTATTGGGGCACTTGGGTGGCACAGTCAGTTGAGCATGTGACTCTCGATTTTGGCTCAGGTGATCTCTCTCTGTCAAATAAATAAATAAAATCTTAAAAAAAAAAAAATCTGTATCCAGATCTTTGGGAATGTCTTCTCCTGCATCCCCAGCAGAGAAGTGCCTTCTTCAGTCCCATTTTTCATAGACCCACAGAGGCTGCTGACCAGAAGGGTGAAGCTTGGGGCTGAAGATAAATGGCATATGTGCTAGCGTACAAATGGAAGTGTAGGCTGCTTCATGTCTTCCTTTCTTTTCTGCCCGCCCCCCAAGCCAGCACCCTCCCTGTACCCTTCTGTTTGGCAAACCTGAGCAGCTTCAGCGAAGAGACCTGTGCATGATGACGTTTGGAGGTCTCCCAGTGAAATGTGACTGGGCACGTCTGACCACTACGTGCAGAAGCCCATCTGTCAGCAGACCTGGCGCCCAGGCCTACTTTTTTAGTGCCTTACTCTTAAATATGAAGGAGCAGCCAGGGATCACCAGAGAGAGGAGGAAAGCCTCCAAAGTGAGAGAGACCCAAAACAAACAATCAGCCAACAAGCAAAAAAGGAGACAAGTGTAAGAACCAAGACAATGAAAGAGCAACATACTCCCTTCCGCCCCCTTCCCAGGTTAAAAAAATAAAAAATCAGGAGAGTAAAAGATGTGTCATTAAAAGAAAGGACAGAGTAGTAGAACAGAAGAGTTGAGAACAAGGAAGAGCTCTTGGAAGTTTAAAAATACAATAGTTGGGGGGGAGAACCCATGGACAGATTGGAATGTAAAATTGAAGAATATTAGGGCAGGGGACTGTCGTTTTAAAAATCTAAATGTGTCTAAATTGTTCCGTGTATGAATATTTAGTACTCATTTTTAACTGTAGGCATCTACCATGTCGTTTAGTGTAAAGATGATACTCATTGTGGGTTATTTTTGTTGGGGAAGACGCTGGGGTTGGTTTCACATCGGCTCTTCTTGAACAAATAATGGGATTTTGGAGTCTTGGGCTTGTGTCTGGTATTCTGGACGGGTGTTAGTACACTAGACGTTGTTTACAGCCTTTCGCAAAATTGGCAGTGTTTCTCGAGGGTAGAATGCAGGCTGTGGGGTTTGCTGGCCCCGCTCCAGTCCAGCTCTGCCACCAAATGTGTGGTATTGCTCGAATCACTTCATCTCTCTGATTCTCGTTTTCTTGCTCTGTAATAAGGGCACGGACATACCCGTGCGTCTCACTTGTATCATAGGGCTGTGACGATGAAGGGATAAGAGCTGTAAAGCACCTACGAGTGTGCAGTGTGTACTATGTGCTCATTGAAAGAAGCCAGTGTTGAGCCCACCAAGCAGATGGGCAGATATGTGTAGATGGGGAAAAAGAGCGTGTATTTAAAGAGTAACAACCCACCGGTAGTGATGAAAACAGGCTGTCCTGAGCTGCTAGTGTCACTTCCCAGACGGAAAGCCTCTTGTTTCCTAGAGTCTCACGTCCGCGTCCCCAGGGCCCCTCCTTGGACCTGGCGCTAGAAGCTGCAGAGAATGAATGAACGAACCCCTTGGTTGTGACTCTGATGTGCAGCGCTGTCCGCCAGCGCTGGCACTGCTGCCGCTTCCGATCCTTAAAGCCAGCGTGTTAGTGTGTTTATAAGTATATAGGAAATGAAGTTTCCAGAAACTTAAATGTTGTATTTCAATTACAGGCGTCGATTAGCAAGGTAAAAGTGACAGAACCATGGCTCAGTTTCCAACACCTTTTGGAGGTAAGTTTTCAAACGTTTCTCTCTTTTAATGTATTCGAGACCTTTTCCTTTTCTCTTCCCCCCCCCTTTTTTTTTTAAAGTAGGCTCCATGCCCAGTGACCCTGAGATCAAGAGTCACATGCTCTATTGGCTGAGCCAGCCATGTACCCTGAGACCCTTTTTTTTTTTTTAAGATTTTTTTTAATTTAGGGGAGCCTGGGTGGCTCAGTGGGTTAAAGCCTCTGCCTTCGGCTCAGGTCATGATCTCAGGATCCTGGGATTGAGCCCCACGTCAGGCTCCTTGCTCAGCAGGGACCCTGCTTCCTCCTCTCTCTCTGCCTGCCTTTCTGCCTACTTGCGATCTCTGTCTGTCAAATAAATAAATAAAATATTTTAAAAAAAGATTTTATTTATTTATTTGAGAGAGGGCTAGCGAGAGAGAGCAGAGCAGTAGGGAGGGGCAGAGAGAAGCAGACTCCCCACAGAGCAGGACTCGGGACTCTATCCCGGCACCCCCGGGTCACCACCTGAGCCCAAGGCAGATTTGCTTAACCCACTGAGCCAGCCAGGTGCCCCTCTGAACTCTATTTTTAATATTGTTTCTTCCGGATTCCTTGGAAACAACTCCCGGGCATCATCTCATATCATCCACAAATATTTTAGCGTGTGTTTCTGAATGACGTGAACGCTCTCAAAGCCATAACTATGGTACCATTGTCATACCTATAAAATTCATGATAATTCGTTAATATCCTCATCTATCAAGGCAGTGTTAGAATTTTCCTGACAGTCTTCAGACCTTTTTTTTTGTTATGGTTTGTTGGTTCAAAACAGACATGGCTCTCAGTTCACACGTCCCCTCTGTCTTTCACTGTTTTCTCTTCACAATTGTATTCATCGAAGTGACTGGGTCATTTATTCTGTACTTTTCCCAAAACCCGAATTGGAAGCAGGACATTTTTGTTTGTTTTACTTTATCTGCTTAAAACATATGAATCTGCATTAAGTGGAGGGGTGTTTTTTTTTTTTTTAGGTCATATACCCAATATTATGATGAAAGTGTTAAATATTAGTTTTGCTTACTGGCCCGGTTTTTATTTTGTTTTGTCTTGTTTAAAGAGAGGTTTAAAGCCGTTATTATGGCTTCCTTTTGGCAACTGTCTGATCGGACATGAGGAGAGTGAGGCACGAATCACCACGCCTCTGATCACATCCTTTGAAGTCCCTGCAGATTTCCAGTACAGAACCCTATAAACTCTTTTTTTGTCCCTCTTCTTAGTTACTGGGCAGGTTTGTGTTTTGTTGTGTTTTTGCTTTTGCTTCAGTTTATCGTTCTAGGGATGATTTCACCAGGGCAGGAGGAGTTGCGGGATTACAAGGCCTCTGAGTGAAGGGATCATATCTGTTTCAGTCACTACAGTGGCTCTGATGCCTGACACAGTGCCTGGCACATGGGAAGTGGCCAGTAATTATGTTTCCAGCGACTGACTGGATCCCACCCTTCCTGTCACTGTCCGACCAGACAACATAGAGAGGGGAGGTGTGACGTTCAGATATTTTGCTTTTGTGCCAGTCACATTCGTATTTTGTATGAACATACATACTGCCTGTTCTCACCTTTTGGGAGCATCTGAACTTTTGACGGTCTTCCATTCTACGTGAGCTAAAATGATTTTGAAGGCACTGAGGAGACCTAGGACAAAAGTGAGGAAGATCTCAGAAGTAAAGGGTCATCTGGTCAGTCTCAGAGCTGACACTGAAGAAGAATCCAAATCCCGTTCTCTTCCGTTTGCCTTTGTCTTTTTCCAGGATACCCGTTTTCAAATGCGTCTTTATTGAGGTATAGTTTACACACCATGAAATTCACCCGTTTTAACTGTACAATGCAGTGACTTTTCGTAACTTTACAGAGTTGTATAATCATCACTACAATCCAGTATTTCAATATTTTTGTCACTCCAAAAAGATTTTCATGGAATCATTTGCAATATGAATTATGAAACTCCGCTTCGTGCGTAACTTTCTCTTGTGACATTTAAAACACCTGAAAATGTAGTTTTAAATTGGTTTGTTGCTGAGTTTATGTCAATAAGTGACTATTAACTTATATCCTATACAGTCCTGCTAGCTATAAGATTACAGGACAAGATTTAAAAAAAAAAGAATTTGTCCCAGTATCTTTCTTATTTTTGCCTATTTCAATTTTCTAACTTGTATGCATTAAGGATAAAGAGATGTTAATTAACAAGATTATTATTATTATTATTTTTAAAGATTTTATTTATTTATTTGACAGAGATCACAAGTAGGCAGAGAGGCAGGCAGAGAGAGAGAGAGGAAGAGAAGCAGGCTCCCCGCTGAGCAGAGAGCCTGATGTGGGGCTCGATCCCACGACCCCGGGATCATGACCTGAGCCAAAGGCAGAGGCTTTAACCCACTGAGCCACCCAGGCGCCCCAATTAACAAGATTATTGATAACAAAATGGGAAAGAATCTGGAAGTACAAGGGAAATAGTGTATGTGAGCACTTTGGTATTCTTTTTGCACTGAATAATTTGTCTTTTCTTTGAGTTCCAGGCAGCCTGGATATTTGGGCCATAACTGTAGAGGAAAGAGCGAAGCATGATCAGCAGTTCCATAGTTTAAAGCCAATATCTGGATTTATTACTGGTAATTGGAATCTGTATTTTTATATTTTTATTTGTCATTATTGCTTCTATCTGTGGAAAATCTATTATGCAAAGCTAAGGTGGGCACATGTGACCCAGGGAACATCTGCCTTTGTCTTGGGCCTGTATTTTTTCAGTTGCTTTCCCTCTACTGCATTCAAACCTGTTTGCACCCCTTTGTGGATGTCAAGCCACTTGTTTTGGGCGTATCACTGATGGGAATTGGTAAAGGTCAGTGGACCACATTCTCTTAAGTAGTAAAGCAATGTAAAAATGCTTATTTAATTTTGGTCTCGAACTGGTTTGTGAAATGTAAATAAATGAACAGATTCTGAATATTTTTAAAAAACAACAACAGAATTCTCTTAGTGCTGTATCCCTAAAGTTCCTTTTATACTTTGCTTTTTCTTTCTTTTTTTTTTTTTTCTAAATATTTACCTATTTCTTTATTCACATGCTCTTGAGGGAGGGAGGGGGGAGGAGGAGAGAGTGGGACAAGCAGACTCTGTGCTGAGCACGGAGCCTGACGTGGGGGCTGATCCCAGGACCCTGAGATCATGACCCCAGCTGAAACCAAGAGTCGGTTGCTGAACCGACTGAGCCCCCCAGGTGCCCCTGTGTTTCCTCTTTTCTTTTCTGTTTGGTTATTCTTTTGGAGATAGCTTTAGCAAAAATGGGATCTAGATTTCCTGGGGACGTGTGTGTGTGTGTGTGTGTGTGTGTGTGTGTGTATCACAGTTCTCTTTAAACTATTAATTCTTAATTGTTGATGTGACTCTTTGTAATCATTTTTACTTTTTCCCCATAAATGTACCAGAAGCACTGACAGTTTGATGTGTAGATAATAGGAGTCACAGGGAACTTAAAAAAGGAGAAGCGTGGGTCATTGGTTTCTCGAGGATTCCTGTAAATATCACAGTTCTCTTTAAACTATTAATTCTTAATTGTTGATGTGACTCTTTGTAATCATTTTTACTTTTTCCCCATAAATGTACCAGAAGCACTGACAGTTTGATGTGTAGATAATAGGAGTCACAGAGAACTTAAAAAAGGAGAAGCATGGGTCATTGGTTTCTCGAGGATTCCTGTAAATGGACTTTGTTGTATGTGTAGCTGTCCCATCTTACTTAATGTTAAGTTCTAAAGTCAGTGAACTCGTCAATCTGGTGGATTCATTCTGCTGTTGCTTATAGATTTACCATTTGGCTTTTAACATATATTTAAGTCAGTATTTGCAGAATTACTAGCCTCCTATTTTTGCAATTTTCCTGTAAGAAGATATCTATCAGCTTTTTTTTCTGAAACTTTTTCTATTTAATTTACAGGTGATCAAGCTAGAAACTTTTTTTTTCAGTCTGGGTTACCTCAACCTGTTTTAGCACAGATATGGTAAGTTGGAACGTCACAGAAGCAGAAGGAGGTAAAATAAAATATTCCAGTAATATGGCTTCGTTAGATCTCGAAGGAAACTTAAATCTCTAGTCTGACTACTCTACGCCTTCTTACCAGAGAATACTTCTGAAAAGTTTCTTTTCCTATGGAACATTAAAAGAATAAAAGGAAAAGTGATGACATTTGTAGGATAACGCTGTCAAAAAACTGAATTTCCAGTGGAGAAATGTACATTTTGATATTTTCTCATGAATTTGTTCTAGCTTTATCCCCATCACCCACACTCATCTGAATGTCCCACATTTCTTGCTCTATAGTGCAATGGTTCTCTATCTTTCATGACCACAGGGTAGGGAAAATATTTGAGGGCCAGTAGTGAAACAGCCTTAACTTGTATTTATGACAGTGTTGTACAAGGCGAATGCATAATAAATACTGTTAAATTCCTTGATTAACTATCACAAATAAGCATTCAGTCTTTTGAACGTACAGGACAGAAAGGGACAGTAAAAAAGAGCGGCAAATATTTTGGGTTTTAGGGTTATGACTTTGGTCATGCCATGCTGAGGTCTGTGCAAGAAGTCCTGTTTTCCTCGCACCGTGCAGTCCTCGCAGTTTCTTCTGGCTCCATCTTTTCCAGGCTTTATTGGTGTTGTGGGGGTGGCTCGCTGTGTAGTAGAAAGACGACAGGATTTGTAGTCACTCACCTGTGTTTGAATCCCAGCTGCACCACATTCGGTCTTCATCATTTGAGCATGTATTCATCCTCTCTGACCTCTGTTTTTTAATCTAGGAAATGGGCAGATGTATTTTCCTAACAGGATTGTTGAAAACATCAGTATATAAAGGACTGTATAAAAAACTGTAGATAAGGGATGTAGTGTGGGGCCCAGCATGTAATAGACCCTCAAAACAAAACCCAAAATGGTACTGCTGTCAGCATCAGGGACTGGGGAGTTCCCATAACTAAATTGTCCAACTAATTGCCTGTCCCCTGAAATAATCAACCTTTCTTTTTTTTTTTTTTAAGATTTTATTTATTCATTTGACATAGAGAGAGAACACAGGTAGGCAGAGAGGCAGGCAGGGAGAGAGAGGAGGAAGCAGGCTCCCCACTGAGCAGAGAACCAGATGCGGGGCCCCATCCCAGGACCCTGAGATCATGACCTGAGCCGAAGGCAGAGGCTTAACCCACTGAGTCACCCGGGCGCCCCATGATCGACCTTTCTTAACAGTATAATGGAAATTAATAAAGATTGACAGGTCCCTTGTGGCCTTCAAGCAGAGTCTGCAGAATGTGGTCCAAGCTTGATTACCAGTGTCATCAGCATGAAAATCATTTACTGTGTTCTGAATAGCAAAACTCTCATGGGAAATATAGATATATTTGTATACAGATAAATTTGAATTGAAACTGAATGATACCAGACTCCTGTGCTTTTTTGGGTGTCTGCTTTATGTTCCTTTTCCTGGTTGTCAGCATATTGGCTGCCAGACCGTCTCTTCCAGTTGGTGAGCTGCCTCCTGTGATGCCCTTCTAGCTCTTTCTTCTGATCCACTTTGAGCTGGGAAAGGCATATAACCCAGGTTTTTGGAATTGTTTTTACAAGAAAGGGGTGGGATGGTGAGGGTCGGGGGAGCAAGAACTCATGCTCTTGTGAGCATAGGGGCACTGACCTGGCAGTTAAGTGCCCGAGTTAAATTCGAGAAACACGTGACATCTGTGTTCACTGTAAGAAGCTTTCCTTTGCTCTGTGTTCTGGTATATGATTGTATTTCGCACCAGCAGGCAAGGTCACTCACTTGCACCTTCCTTTCGCAGGCATTACATCTTCCACTGAATTCTGCTTTTATGTCATATTCCCAATTTATGAATATTCATTCGAGAAGCAGTTTTATGATGCATATCTGCTTCTGGAAAATCTCACTTAACATTTATCCATTCAGCAGTGGAAAAATACTTACCGAATGTCTTCTGTGGGGCAGTGACTATTGTAGGCGCTTGGGGTGCAGCAGTGAACAGAACGGACAAAATCCATGCTTTCATAGAAATTGCAGTCTGTGAAAGGGTATAGTTAAGAGCAGTATAAAAACTATCATGTGGGGACGCCTGGGTGGCTCAGTTGGTTGGACGACTGACTGCCTTCGGCTCAGGTCATGATCCCGGAGACCCGGGATCGAGTCCCGCATCAGGCTCCCAGCTCCACGGGGAGTCTGCTTCTCCCTCTGACCTTCTCCTCGCTCATGCTCTCTCACTGCCTCTCTCTCAAATAAATAATCTTTAAATCTTTAAAAAAGATTTAAAAAATCTTTAAAAAAAAAACAACTATCATGTGATAATAAGGGTAATGGAGAAAAGTAAAGTATCATCTAGTACATTTCACTTTTTTTTCCTCTAAAATTTTTTGTTTTTAAGATTTTATTCATTTATTTGACAGAGAGATCACAAGTAGGCAGAGAAGCACTCAGAGAGAAGAGGAAGCAGGCTCCCCACGGAGCAGAGAGCCCGATGCGGGGCTCGATCCCAGGACCCTGAGGTCGTGACCTGAACCGAAGGCAGAGGCTTTAACCCACTGAGCCACCCAGGCGCCCCCAGAGTTAGGCTTTTAAATGTATAAATAGTAACAGCTGATCCAATGAAATAGTTTTCACTCCCTGTCTCTGTGCTCATCTTGTGTTCTCTTACGGTTTTTCTGGTGGGGTCCCAGGGAAGGCCAGTGACCCTTTTGGTAGAAGGAGGATTGGGTTGGAGTCTGAAGGTTTGGGCCGTCCCTTTGTCGGTCATGTGGGGAAGAAGAAAGTCTCTATCTCCCTGGGCATTATTTTCCTCGCTGTGGATCTCGGTGTGAATCCATGAGTGATACATGTGTTACAAACGGGGACAGTTTTTTTTCCAGGTAGACGCTGTATTCCAGTTAGCTAGTTTGGGACATTGATCTGTCTCTCTATTTTTTTAAGTGCGCTCCTATGCAGGGCTTGACGTCATGACCCTGAGATCAAGACCCAAGCAGAGATCAAGAGTTGGAAGCTTAACCAGGCTGCGCCACCCAGGCTCCCCTAGTTTGAGAACTTTTAAACTGTAACCTACTGATTCTTTGGGGCTGCTTATCTTTCTAGTCCACTTTCTAGTTAATACTACAGGAAAACCTGAATTTCCAGAGGATGGAGTCAAGTCAGTGGGGGTAATGCCAAAGCGTAACAGTGGCCAAAGATGGCATAACTTCCTAGAAGTTGTCTTACTGATAAGGATCTGAAAGGAAACTGGCAAATATCCTGCCTTTTGGCAACTTCGGATACTTAAAGTTGTTCCAGCCTTGGCCTAGTGTGCAGAGAGAAGAGATGAAAGCGGAGGGGGATGGTCGGGAGCCTTGTGGGTCCAGGAAATAAAAAGAGGCTGAATGAAGAAGCCTTTGGCATCAGAGGCAGTAGGGGCCACAGAAACGGAGATTAGGGGCTTCTAAGGAGAGAAATGAGGGGAAGGGAGGCCCACCTGGGCATAGGCCCTGAGACAGAAGGCAGGATCCAGAGACATAAAGGCAAATACGAGAACAGCTTGGTGATCTGCTCAAGGGTGGGGCGTGGGTGAGGGCCACCAGCTGTACAACGTCTAGTTTCTTAGGACACTTCTGTGTATATGGCCCTCAACAAGATCAATTTGCCAAACTTACCCCCCTCCGCAAAAAGGCATCCTGGACTCTTGTTCCCCTCGCTCCATCCCTCATCCCCTCCATCCTCAGTTCGTGGCATCAGGCATCTGTCCAGCCGCGGGTAGCCACACTTGATTCCTCTCTTTTCCTCACCCTACACCTTCAGTCCATCAGCACATTCTTTTGGTTCCATTTACAGACTTTCTCCCCATTCTGGCCATTTCTTTCTGTCTCCATTGCTACTGTCCACTGGAGTCTTTCTCACGCTTCCCCCTTTAGATTTCATTCTCCGTACAGTGCCTACACTCTCTTTGGAAAAAGTAAATCCATTTTAAGCTCTCCGTTGAGAAGAAAACCCAAAGTCCTATCTAGGCTCCAAGTCCCAACCTGAGCTGACCCTCGTCTATTTTCCTCTTCTCTTATTTTGTACCTCTCTCTTCCTCAATTTCTGTATTCCAGTTTTATTGACCTTCTCTCTGTTGAAATGGACCAGGTTCCTCCTTGCCTCTGGGGCATTGCACTTGGTATTTCCTCGGCTGGTAATCTGTAATGCAGCTTGCTGGCTGATTACCCTTCTGGTTTCAGAGAAGGACTTCCTGACCACTCATGCAGAGTAGTTCCCTCTGCCCACCTGCTCCTACCACCGGCTTCCCTTTTTTATTCGCTTTAGGGATCTCCTTTTTTGGGGATTGTGGACTTAATTTTATTTCTGAATATGGCACACATTAACAAGGTTCCAAAAGCCAACACTGTACCAAAATGGGAGCGCAGAGAGAGGTGTCACTCCCCATGCCAGCACTTTGTCCCTGTGCCCTGAATTAGTTTCTTATCATCCTTCTGGAAAAAACAGCAGCTTCATAATACCTAATGTGTGTGTATCTGTATTTTAATTATTTCCTCTTCCTTCTTACTTTAAAGATTTTATTTATTTATTTGACAGACAGAAATCACAAGTAGGCAGAGAGAGAGGAGGAAGCAGGGTCCCCATGGAGCAGAGAGCCCGATGCGGGGCTCCATCCCAGGACCCTGGGATCATGACCCCAGCCGAAGGCAGAGGCTTAACCCACTGAGCCACCCAGGCGCCCCCCTTCTTACTTTAAAGGTTACCGCCTTTAAATGTTCTTTTGTTCTTCTGCTTTTCTCACTTAACACATTCTGGAAATCACTGGTATCATTCCCTAGAGATGTCTTTCTCTGTTTTTTTTTTTTCCTACAGTTACATAGTACTCATTGTAGAAGATAACACCTTAGTATATCCAACCAGTCTCCTGTGTGTGTGTGTGTGTGTGTGAACAGTTATTTCTAATAATGTAACAGTGAATGAGCTAAAGCATAAATATTTTTATATTGTTGGTATATCTTCAGAGTAAATTCCCATGAGTGCATTTGCTAGGTCCAAGAGTAAATGCATGGGTAGTTCTCTAGATGTTGCCAGATTTCCCTGCATTTGGAGTTTGAGCACTTTTTCCTACCTCCAATGCATGAGAGGGATAGGAGGTTTTTCTCTTAAGGTATCAGCATACCTGTGGTCCCCTTCTCATCTCAGCCCTGCCTGTTGCTATGTATGTGTGCTATGTATTTAAGATTACTTCGTTTTTAAGAGTCATAAACAGCTATTGTTTGACCTAAGCTTGTTTTTTGCATATGTATTTTTTCGCTTTGGAAGTTTTGTGAATTTAATTTTCGGATTCCTAGGCTTTTAGTTCATCTTTCAGGGGGATTATTAGAAATGAGTGTACTGTAGACGGGAGATGAAAGTGGATGGCAGAGCTGAGGTGTTTTTTTTTTTGCAGAGAAACCTTCAGAAATAGAATTTTAGGTCTTCCAGAGTTCCAGCTTTTTCACTGGGAAAGGGGGGTGGGGAAAAAGCTGAGCTTTGTATAAATAACTACTGTGTTTGCATAAAGCCCTTTGAGTTATCACTACCAGCGAGTCCCAACACTTACATTCTGTTGGTTGAGGAGAAAAAGGTTTTAAGAAAAAAATCACGCAAAATTCTCAAAAAAATGTGGGATTGTGGTAGGTGGCTTAAAGTCAAGCACCAGGAACTTGAGAATTACGTGTCTCCTCTCCTCTCCCACTGAGGTACTCAGTGGAAGGCTTTTAGAAACATGACATTCTTCTAATTAAACTCTTACGGTACTGCTCTCTTCTCCTCCAAGTAGTCCTTATCCCACATTGGATATTTGTTTCTCCTTAGAAAAATGTGTTTGGGGGGCTGCGATGTTGGGGATAGGGAGTGAGAATCTATCTGCTTGATTTTTTTTTTTAAGTGTGCATGTTGATGTTGATTGTTGGCAAGTTTTTCCTTTTCCCTGAGAACCATCTAATATAGCTGCGTATCTTTTTAGAAAAACTTAACAAAAGAAGGAAGGCTGATCCTCTCATTTTACTTATTTCACTTCCTTTCTAAAACCTTAAAGATAATTACAAATATAAGACAACCAGAGACAGTCTCAATTATGAATATAGATGCAAAAATCAAAACAAAATGTTAGCAAATAGAATTCCACAATGTATTTAAAATTATGACCAACTTGAGTTTATGCCATGAGTGCAAGTTTGGTGCAGAATTAAGGCATTCTCTCAGTATTATAGCAACAGATAAAAGGAAGTGTGATCCGATCAGCAGATGCTGAGTGAGCATTTGATCTTAAAAAAAATAATAATACACACACACACACCCCATATCTAATATGTAGAAAGGAAACTTTTTAAATATGTCGGGTTACTTTCTAAAGATCGCTACCAAAATTTACTCTAAACAGTGAAACACTATAGCCCTTTCACTGAAACCCAGAACTTAGCAAGATGTTCACACATTCATTGATGTCCTAGACTCAGTAAGACCAGTCAAAAAAAAGGAAGTGTATAAGTATTGGAAACGAAAGTTAACTCTTTTTTGCTAGTTATGTAATAGTATACTTAGCTAACCTAAGCAGTTGTAGTTTAAAAAGATAATATTTATAGAAGTTTGGTAAGATAGATGAATATAGCATAAATGATTATTGAAAATGAAATTTTTCTGTGTTGGAAGTAAGCACCAAAATATGGAAACGGGGAAGTGTACCATTTAAAATAGTGGTGGTATGGGGGCGCCTGGGTGGCTCAGTGGGTTAGGCCTCTGCCTTCGGCTCCGGTCATGATCTCAGGGTCCTGGGATAGAGTCCCGCATCAGACTCTCTGCTCAGCAGGGAGCCTGCTTCCCCCTCTCTCTGCCTGCCTCTCTGCCTCCTTGTGATCTCTGTCTGTCAAATAAATAAATAAAATCTTAAAACAAAAACAAAAACAAAAAAAATAAATTAGTGATGGTATGATAAAACTGCTAAGAATAGGGGCGCCTGGATGGCTCAGTGGGGTAAGCCTCTGCCTTTGGGTCAGGTCATGATCCCAGGGTCCTGGGATGGAGCCCCATAGCAGACTCCCTGCTCAGCGGAGAACCTGCTTCTCCCTCTCCCTGTGCTGCTCCCCGTGCTTGTACACTTTCTCTCTTTGTCAAGTAAATAAATAAAATATTTTTTAAAAAATTTCCTAAGAATATATTTAATAAGAAAAGTAACTGGGGCTCCTGGGTGGCTCAGTCAGGTATAAGTGTCTGACTCTTAGTTTTGGATCAGTTCATGATCTCAGGGTGTGGGATTAAGCGCTGCATGGGACTCTGGACTCAGTGTAGAGCCTGCTTGAGATTCTCTCTCTCCTTCCGTCTCTGCCCCTTCCCCTGTTTGTGTTCTCTTTCTCAATCAATCAATCAATCAGTAAAATCTTTTTAAAAATTATAAAAAGTAATTGCTTACATAAAATGTGATCAATCCTTTTTATTTTTTTAAGATTTTTAATTTTATTTTATTTATTTATTTGACAGAGAGAGAGAGAGATCACAAGTAGGCAGAGAGAGAGGGAAAAGCAGGTTCCCTGCTGAGCAGAGAGCCCGATGCGTTTGATCCCAGGACCCTGAGGTCATGACCTGAGCTGAAGGCAGAGGCTTAACCCACTGGGCCACCCAGGCACCCCTGATCAATCCTTTTTAGAAACAGATTTATTATTCATTTATTTTAGAGAGAGACAGAGAGAGAGTGTGGAGGGGCAGGGACAGAGGGAGATTGAGAGAGAAAATCTCAAGTAGGCTCCTTGCTACGTGGGGAGTCCCACACGGGGCTCCATCCCACAACCCTGAGATCATGACCTGAGCCAAAATCAAGAGTCTGGTGCTTAACTGACAGTTAAGTGACTTACCCACCCAGGTACGCCAAAGTGATCTAATCTTATTAAAGGAAATGTTTGTAAATTGGAATAGATGGACATGCTGTTGTCTCTGGTGGGCTCCTTAATGCAGTTGCAGCTTGGATCCCAGTAGGGTTGTTTGTAGAATAGACCAGTGATCTTAAAATTCATAGGGAAGAAAACAAACATCTGTGAATAGCCAAACAAAATCTTTTTTTAAGATTTTATTTATTTGTTTATTTGGGAGACACAGAGTGAGAGAGTAGAGAGCAAGTGGAGGGAGGACCAGAGGGAGAAGGACAAGTAGACACCAGGCTGAGTGGGGAGCCCAACGTGGCGCATCATCCCACGACCCTGAGATCATGATCTGAGCCCAAATCCAGAGTCAGACGCTTAACCGACTTAGCCACCCGGGCACCCCAAGAAAGGAAAAGTCATGCCAGATACCAGACTGTACCACGGAGCGAGTATGATCAGTTCACTGTCATAATGAACTGGGAATTGTTAATCCAGAAATAGGTATCACGGGACGCCTGGGTGGCTCAGTTGGTTAAGCAGCTGCCTTCGGCTCAGGTCATGATCCCGGCATCCTGGGATCGAGTCCCACATCGGGCTCTCTGCTCAGCGGGGAGTCTGCTTCTCCCTCTACCTCTTCCTGCCACTCTGTCTGCCTGTGCTCACTCTGTCTGACAAATAAATAAATAAAATCTTTAAAAAAAAAAAAAAAAGAAATAGGTATCACTTCATATGAACATTTAATATACGGCAAAAATATTTTTTAGTTCCGTGAGAAGAGGCTGGATTAGTTCATAAAAGTTGTATTATATTAGTTTCAAGCGTGTAACAGTGCCTGACATTTATGAGTCTGTTACCGTTTTATTTTGTTTGTTCATCTTGTTTTTTGTATTCCACGTGTAAGTGAAATTATATGGTATAAAAACAATTTCTGACAGTAAAGATATTATGCACAGACCAGTGATAAATTTTAAAAACTCAACAATTAACAGGTAAAATTGACAGCAAAGATGTAACATACAGCGATCTCTTATAAACTGACAAGAAAAAGACACGTAGTCCATCAGAAAACTTACTAGCAAAGGATGTGAATGATCAGTTCATGTACGAATTCAGGTGACCAAGTTCCATATACAGAATGACCCTCAGGCTCTCGGTAGGCAAATGGAATTCGGACTCCACTGGTGGGGTTTGCTGAAGGGGATCACAGACTGCAGGAGAGCTGAGGTCTGCTGTTACCGGAGGCATAAACATGGCTTCTGTAGCCCATCTCCCACTTGATGACTTTTTCTTACTTTTTTTTTAAGATTTTATTTATTTATTTGACAGCACAAGCAGGGGGAGCAGTAGGCAGAGGCAGAGGGAGAGAGAGAAGCAGGCTTCCCACTGAGCAGGGAGCCTGATGCGGGGCTCCATCCCAGGACCCTGATCATGATCTGAGCCAAAGCCACACGTTTTACCAACTGAGCCACCCCAGCATCCCTTTTTCTTACTTCCCAAAAGAAGAGTGTTGACTCTTAACAACTTTTAGAGATTTTTAATCTTTACTGTATGTCATTCTTTTCATTGTGTTTTATGTTTTCATTCCTTGAGTTAACTCCGGCAATATCGGATAATTTTCTATGAAACTTAATTGTCTTTTTTGGACACTTAGGTAGATGTGGATCATTTAAAAGATGGCTAGTGGTGGTAATTTAATTGGGAATAGCTGGTCCTATCATTTGTTTTTTCAAATAAAGTAGATCGGTTTTTAAAAAATAAATCATCTTAACATCTTTATTTTTATTTATTTAGATTTTTCTTTTTAACGACTTTATTCATCTATTTGACAGCAAGAGAGATCACTAGTAGACACAGAGGCAGATGGGGTGGGGGAAGCAGGCTCCCTGGTGAACAGAGAGCCCAATGCTGAACAGATCCAGGACCCTGAGATCATGACCTGAGCCCAAGGCAGAGGCTTAACCCACTGAGCCACCCAGGCGCCCTCTTAACATTTTTAATATCTAGACTAAAAGAAATGAAATCTGGATGAAAAAATTTTTTTTTAAGATTTTATGTATTTATTAGAGAGAGAGAGAGATACAGATAGCAAGAGCATGAACAGGGGGGAGAGGGAGAAGCAGCTTCCTGGTGAGCAGGGACCCCAGTGTGTCCTTGATCTCAGGACCCTGGGATCATGACCTGAGCCAAAGGCAGACACTTACCTGACTGAGTCACCCAGGCACCCGAAGGGATGAACATTTTTCAGGCAGAAGAGTTGAAAAATGAAACAAGATGAAACCAGAGAGGGAGACAAACCATAAGAGACTCTTAATCTTAGGAAACAAACTGAGGTCTGCTGGAAGGGAGCCGGGGGTGGGGAAATGGAGTGGCTGGGTGACAGACATCGGGGAGGGTATGTGTTGTGGTAAATGCTGGGTGTTGTATAAGACTGATGATCACAGATCTGTACCCCTGAATCAAATAATATATTATATGTTAATTTTAAAAATTTAAAAAGAGGTTAATTGTCAAAATACACAGTTGTGGTTTGCATAAAAAGTCGTTTCCACTTGCAAAAACCTTTTATGGTTATTAAGCTTATTTGAGAGAATATGCGTTAAAGCTCATTGTACCTGAAACTTAACATAGCATTGTCAAATCTGCTAAAATTAAATGAAAAAATAAAAAATAAAAATGAAATGAGGAAAACACATAAAAATGAGGAAAACACTCATTGCAAGTTACACTTCACCATTTCTGAGTACCATTAAAAAAAAAATTATTTATTTGATAGAGAAAGACACACAAGAGAGAGGGAACACAAGCAGGGGGAGTGGGAGAGGGAGAAGCAGGCTTCCTGCTGAGCAGGGAGCCTGATGTGGGCCTTGATCCCAGGCCCTGGGATCATGACCTGAGCCAAAGGTAGACAGTTAATGACTGAGCCACCCAGGCACCCCCTGAGTACCATTTTTAAATGTATAAGCTCATTTAATTAATTTTCACAGCTTTAAAGGTTGTAGAACTATATCGTAGCATAGTCTCCATGGGAAGGTTGGTAGAACCCCACAGAGGAGTTGGTGCTGTCTAGATGAGTATCTGTAGAAATAAACTCTCTTTTCTGACCTTTTCCCCCCTAACGTCTTTTTAGGGGAAACGTGGGGCTTGAACTCATGACCCTGAGCTAGCCAGGTGCCCCTTCCCCTAACATCTTTATTATGACATAATTCACACTACAAAATTCACCTTTTTAAATATAATTCACTGGTTTTTAGTGTGTTCACAGAGTTGTGCAATCATGGCCACTATCCAATTCTAGAACATTTTCCCCACCTCAAAAAGAATCCCATTTGATATCCAAAGTACATATCCTGGCATTCAGACTGAAAATTACCTCCTGTTTCCTATAAGTAGAGCATAACACAGTAGAAAGTATTTTACTTTTATGCAAAACCTTGCCAGTATTCCCAGGTTACTCCCTGTAACTTGGTAAACAAGTTTTGGTTCCATTTGGTCTGCTTGGTTATCTTCTCTTTTGTTTGCCCCAGGATGAAGGGAGCTGACTGGTGTGGGTAGGAAGGGTGGTTTAGGAAAGGCCCTTTTATGGTCAGTCATTCTTCGCCCTCGATGTTGGTTTGCAGGGCACTAGCAGATATGAACAATGATGGACGGATGGATCAAGTCGAGTTTTCCATAGCTATGAAACTCATCAAACTCAAGCTGCAAGGATATCAACTCCCTTCCTCACTTCCCCCTGTCATGAAACAGCAACCCGTTGCTATTTCTAGCACACCAGCCTTTGGTAAGTCTGAAATGGACTTGGTTCCTATATTTCATTGTAGACCTTAAAAATACTTTTTCCCCTTTTCTGTTTGTAGCCTTGTGGTATTCTAGGAGGCAGTTCTGTCTGAAAAATGATGGTCCTGGTCCTCTGCAGGCAGATAATGCTGGAGGAGAAGACCATGTTCACATTCGAACCCTAGCATGTGTTAAAGAACAGAAGTTCACCTAAGTAAATTTGAAGTTGTAATTGGTTTTATTAAGCGGTTCCTGAATGGGGCAGCATCCTGTGGAGCCAGTAGAGGGGAGCTCAGAGAGGTTGTCTGAAATGGAAGGTTTTACAGGAGGGAGGGTGGGGCAAGAGAGTTGTTAGGAAAAGAAAAGAAAGGATTGTACCTGGCAAGATCGTTTTCCCTGGAGGGGAAAGTGGGGGGTCTTATCAGGTCGATTACCTCATCTTCCTTTGGGGGTTGGAGAATTCATGACTGACTGCCTAAGGCCCTGTTGCCGGGAGAGGTTGACTCTGCCATTAGGGGATTAAGTCCCAGGTTTGGTGACTTGGCCTGAGTGACACCATTTGGTTCCTGTGGTTTTCTTTTTAACAGGTGCTAGTAAACAAAATGAAAGCAAAGGTTCAGACTGTTGGGGCAAAAGGAATACACTTGCAGTCTACTACTGCATTTTCTGACTTTTCATTGCCCTTACTACATCTTTGAGCCTTGACAATGTCACATGCTTCCTTTTGGCTTTCTGTTTCCATAACCTCTTGATTTTCTCCTGCGCACAAACAGCTCCTTTGGATAATGGTATCTAGCAATATATTTTTAAATTCATAGTATTGAGACAACTGGCCACATTAAATTCTTCCTTGGAACAACATAAGCAGGACGAAATAAACAGTATCTCAGCTAAAAACACAGCTCCATAAAAAGGTACCTTTTAGCCAGGTGTTTTTCTTAAAAACTAATCAGGAATTAATGGACTAAGATCACCAAGAGTTCTGATTTCTTCTGTTCTCACCCTAGACTTTAAAGATTACATTACATTACAGATCTAATATCTGATTCATGAGAAAGTTCTTAGACAGTTTTAACAAAACACAGAAGTTGTGGCTAGAGTTTCCCTTTCTTCCTCCTGATAGAGCAGATGACAGGTGATACCCTGAAGTAGATTTGGAAGGGGCCAGTCAGTAGCAGTGCAGGGTGTCTCGGATGTAATTAATGATAAGGTGAGATGAAGAAATACTGTGGTTTTCCTGAATAGATTTACTCTTAAAAACAAACTGTGTAGTGCCTTTGTTTTGGTGACGTTTAATCACAAGACTTGTGATCATAAAGGGAAGGGTGCATGTTTGGGGTCAGGCAAGGATCGTGGTGATCCAAGATCAAAAAAGAGAAACTCGGGAAATCACACATGAGCAAAAGCTAGGAAGAGCGGAGGTGAAGAGGACGGATTGTCCTCTCCACGTGACCAGGGCCCTTGTTGGCCTTGTCCATTGTGTGTTCACAGCCCACAGCCCTTAGCCTGCCAGCTTTTTTAAGTGCAAGTGGTTCTGCATTCCCTGAAGGTCCCTGTAGCCAACCTTTGGTCAGGACCCATGGGTTAAAACAGCTAAAGGGTATTTGGTTTTCTTTTGGCTTCCCTTCCGGTGCTGCAAGAAGATACCTCAGGGGGGACAGAGAGTCGAATAACCTGAGGCATCCCATTTCCTCTTTTTCCCTCAAACCTGGGGGTCAGTGATTCTCCCTCTAACATTTAATATGTCTTCTCTTATTCCATTCTGCAGCAGGACTTTCAACTCTAGAGTCACTGCTGCTTTATTTCCATGAGGTTGCGGCCTCGCCTGCCCAAGGGGTTTACTGCCACTTGAGTAAGCTGCCCCTTCCTCCAAGGGAGCCTGGAATTTCTGAGCTGCCATTCTGCCCTTCAGTCCGGAGCTCCTCCCTGGGGCTTCTCTACTGCCTTTCCTCCCCCTCCTTTTTGTCACATCAGCATCCTCAGTAAATTATTTCCAAGAGGCAAATCACCAGGGAATGGCAGAACATGAGAGAAGTTAAAAGTACGTTGTGTCCTAACCAGGTTTGCTTAGCTTTGCTCAAACACCTGACCTTTGCTAGTATTTCTAGTTCTACCTCTCAGCTCAACCCAGGATAATTTTTTTTTTAATACTTCTTATGTGGCTACTCGAGAAGAAAATCATTTGTTACTGGGATCATTACTTTCTAGTTAATAGTAAAAATTATCTGGCCAGGCATTTCCTGGCCCTTTTACATATTATACCTTCAGGTACTGTATTTTATTTGGTTGCGACAGTAACCCTAAAATCTGCAGAAATTATTAGCCCTGTTACATGAATGAGAGAACCGACGTAACGCGAAGGTGAACAGTTGGCTTAAGACCATATTCCTAAAAAGGGAGGTTGAGCCTCTCCAGACACAGTTTTTCAAAGGCTCTTGGTTTCCTTACCACCTTCTCTCTTCCCACCTTCGTTCTCACCAAACCATACAGGTGGCATGGAGCGTCACTGCTCCAGGGTTCCTGGTCTGCAGGGGTGCTGAGGCACGTGTTAACACGTGCAGTTAAGGCTAGCTGTGGGTTGAGCGACTGTTTTGTTCCCCTCTCCTGTTAAGGAGAGAAAAAGGGGATGTAGTGAGTGGTGCTGTGACTTGCCCAAGGGTAGTGAGCTGTATTGTAGGAAATTCTGTGAGTGTGCCAGGTATCTTCGTCTTTCAGTGGAGGAAGGAATATTACACACAGAATAATTCCTTTTTTTACTATATATCCAACTGTTTCAGGGGGAGTTTGTCTTTTGTTTACTTATGTATTTTTTTGGCCAGATCCCATGGTTTTATTAGATTAAACCATCATTATTATTTTTATTATTTATTTTTTTAGAGTGTAGAGGGGTAAAGGGAGAAAGAAAGAGAGAATCTAACCAGGCCCCATGCCCTGTGTGGAGTCTCTCATGGGGCCCAGGCTTATAAGTGACCCTGAAGTCATAACCCGAGTCAAAATTAAGAGTCTGGCTCTTAACCAGCTGAGCCACCCAGGCACCGCAGATTGAACCATTATTTTATGAACCCCAACTGTGTGTCCTAGTTGCTGGGAGCAGGTTGGTAAGCAGGACATCGTGGCTCCTGCTACTGTGAAGCTTCTTGTTAAGTTGGGGAAAGTAAGCAAGTAGATGAATGGTTTCAGGGCAAGGTAAGGGCAATCAGGTCTGCAAAAAGGTAATATGATAGAGATACTGATGGGAGAAAGTGATCAGAGCAGAATTCTCTTTGGAGAGATGACTTTGAGCTGACCTAGAGATGAGAGCCCTGTGAAGAACCAAGGGGAGAAACCTTCCAGGCAAATGGAACAGCAATTAACAAAGGTCCTAAGGCAAAAATGAAGTTGGTATGTGCAAGAAGCAAAAATGAGAGCAAGCCAGTGCTGGCTGAGGTATTGGTAGGCCTTATGGGCAAGGAGGTAGGGCAAGAGCCAGATGGTTTAGGGCCTAATAAAACCACTAAGGAATCAGAATTGTTTTCTAGGGGCAGTGGAAAGCTAGAGAGCTTACAGGTAGGGGAGTGCATGGTTGATAGACATTTAGAAAACATCTTTGTCATCCTGAAGACTGGGTTGCAGGGGAACCAAAGTAGTATCAGGGAAATCAGTAAGGAGGTTTTTGCTATGGGCAAGAGGTAATGGAGTTTTCCATCTGGGTAGTAATAATCAGTGTAGAAGATAGAATAGAATTAGGCTCATTGTATCCTGTATTTTGGAGGAAAGGTGTATCAGGTTTTGGTCTTGTTAGGTGTGAGGGGTTTAGTGGATTTCCAGGGAGGCAGATGAATCCGTGGGTCTGGATCTCAGAAGAGAGACCATCAGCTCTGGGAGAATTGGAATATGCACGGCATTATAAGCCCTGGGACTGAATGAAATATCATAGAATGTGTAGCTAGAGCAGGCAGAAGACCTGGGACCAAGCCTTGCTATGCTGTGACATTTAAAGGTGTAGTAAAAGGGGAAGAAGCAAGAGGAGGTTGATGTCCCAGTAGCCAAGAAGTTTTTCAAGGAGGGAGTGTTCTGTTATTTGAGTTGCTTCTGTGAGAATGAGGAAGAATGGGACAGGAAAGTGATTGGATTTGGCAAGATGACCTTGAAAAGCAGTTTCTTTGGAGTGGTACAGACAAAAGCCTGATTGGAGGCTTGGAAGAGGGGAGAGTTTGACTGTGAAAGAGAGAGAAAGCTGGAAGAGCCTGTCAGCCTTTCCAAGGCTGGTGTGTTCCGGATGGGAAGTGCCCCTGGATTTTTAAAGGAGAGAGAGAAAATCCAATGGTTAAAGAGAGGTGGGAAAATTTCAGAAATTAAGATTTACCATAGTCGAGAGAGATGGTATCCAAAACACAGCCTCTGGCAGATTTATTTCTTCAGAAATATTTAGAAAATATTCATTCAGTAAAGGTAGTCGGCAAGAGGATGATGATCTTCATAGCAGCTATTTTTAAAAGCTGGCCCAACAAAGCTTCCACCTGGGACAAATCCCCACACTGTGGAGAAATGACTGGGAGTGGAATCAACTGAGCAGGGCAGCAACACCAAAGGAGGAGAAGGTCCAGACCAACTCGGGGGTGGAGAACAGAGGCTGGAAATCCCAGGAAGCAAGGCACACATAAAAATGAGTGATGGGCAGTATCAGGCAAGGTCCAATCCCACACAAAGTTATTATTAGAAAAAGGAGAATAAAGAGCTGACTAACGCCCCGTGAATAGTGACGGCACCCCAGTAATCTGCGATTTCCAAAGCTAAAAAATACTAAGAAAATGACACAAGTCGTGGAAGACCAACACAATCAGAATTTTAAAGCTGCGGAAATAAGGCCACAGAACTCAGGAAAGAAGGAGAAAAAAAAAGTCACTTCAGAAATGGAGACCAAACTAGAAGCAACACAAGAGACACTATCTCAAGAGAAACAGTAGGTGAAAGAGGACGATTTCAAGAATGAAAACAAAATTAACGAGATAATAAGGAATTGAGAAAGAGTGACCAATATTGAAGGCAAAGGAAATTAAATAAAGGGAGATGGAGTCCCTAAAGAAGAAGACTGAAGCAAGGGAAGAGAACAAATGGCAAAGACTAGTTGAAGACAACTTCCTGGACATAAAGGATTTGAAACTGTGTTTGAAGGAGGATTTCATGTGTTTGAGAATATCAGCTTGGAGAAACCAGCACTAAGATAAATTCTAGTAAAACAAAAAATTATTTGGATATGTAGAAAAAAGAAGCATATAACTTACAAGGGAAAGAAAATTAAAATATCTTCAGACTTTTTCTCCAGCAGTGCTTTATCCCAGAAGGAAATGGTGACATAGTTAGGATTATCAAGGAAATACTAAGCCAAGAATTTTGTGTCCAAAAGAACCAGGCCACCCAATTTTCCAGCTCTCTGGTCACTAACTTAGTATCTTATAATTAAACTCAACTCTTATGGTAACTGCTGGAGTTAGCGTCACATTCTGAGGGTAGAAGGGCCCAGTCCCACAACACTGCCCTCACTTCATGCTTGAGTCGCAAGTGCTGGGTCCCCAGTGTACCCATACTTCTCTCTGACTTGACTACAAAGTCCGAGGCTCCCACACACCCTGCTTCCCCTTTCTGTAATTTGCTAGAACAGCTCACAAAACTCAAGGAAGTATTTACTTAGGTTTGTCAGTTCGTTAAAAGGATATGACGAAGGATTTATACAAATGTGTAGGCACATGAAGAGGTATAGAAGGGCGAAGCCCGGAAGGGTCCTGAGTGTGAGAGCTTCTGTCCCCTTGGAGTTGGGGTGGGCCACCCTCCCAGCATGTGCTTGTGTTTTCCAGCGTGGAAGTTCTTCGAACCCTGTAGTAGGAGTTTCTGTGGGGCCTTCATTATGTAGGTGTGATTGCTACATCCTTCCTTGGCCATTGTCCCAGGTGGAAGCTTTGTTGGGCCAACTTTTAAAAATAGCTGCTACAAAGATCAGGCTCTAGCCCCTCTACGCTCCCCTGAGGTCTGTATGGAGGTGGGGAGGGGTGGGATGGGATTGAAAGTTGTGCCCCACTGACCATGCCGTGGTCTTGCCCATGACCAGCCCTTGTCCTGCATCTGTTTAGGGACCCCTGCCACCAAGTCTTCTTATCCGAACACAAAAAGACACTCTTATCACTCCAGAAATTCCAGGGGTCTTAGAAGCTCCTGTGTCAGGAACCAGGGGCAAAGACCAAATGTTGTAACAAAAGATGTTCCTATCGGTCAGGAAATCACAAGGGTTTTAGGAGCTCTGCCAGGAACAGGAACCAGGAACCGGGTTGGGGGCGGTAGGCAAAGACCAGATATGTATTTCTTATTATGTCACAATACCATAAGTTCAGACAGAGAAACAAAAAAGGAAGGAAGCGTTTATTTAATTCTATGAGTTCTTCACTCTGGTTAGAATGCTCTGTAAAGAGAAATTTCTGTGTCCAGTGTTTTGTTACTCTGAGGTTCAGTATGTAAAGGAAAGGCAAGATGGAGGTTTGATTTCTTTTCCTCTTCTATTTTTTTTTTCTTTTCCTCCTCTATTTATACCAGTTTTCAGAAACTGATGATGAAACTTATTTATACCAGTTTTCAGAAACCTATGATGGCCAATTAGGATTTTTTGTTTGTTTTTATGTATCATTATGAATTCATAAATTTAATTCTCTTTGGTGGCTTTCGTTCCATTAGTTATGATTCTTATTGATCTTCAACTTTGGCCCATAGGTCCCTCTTCAAGTTGGGTCTTGTGCCCTTACGATGTGATCCTTGACATAATTTTTGGTATTCTCCAAAGTGATTAATCTGAATTTATGTATATATATATTTTTTTCTGAGTTTATATTGTAAATGGAACTATATTACAACTGGAAAGTGATTTGCTTCTTCGAACACTCTTGGATTAATTGTCATTGAATGTAGAAAAGTGATTCCGTGTGAACTTTGTTGGGATTTTTCCTCCCTAGGAATAGGAGGTATCGCCAGCATGCCGCCACTTACAGCCGTCGCTCCAGTGCCAATGGGATCCATTCCAGTTGTGGGAATGTCTCCACCTCTAGTATCTTCTGTTCCTACAGCAGCAGTGCCTCCCCTGGCCAACGGGGCTCCCCCTGTCATACAGCCTCTGCCCGCATTTGCTCATCCTGGTACGTGATCTGCTCAATCCACAGACTGAATTTTTACGTGTGTTTTACTCTTCCTTCTTGCTGAAACTATCTTCCTTCTTCAAACTTAGTATCTCATTTTTTTTTCTGACATATTAAGTGGGTTGTGCAAGGCCAAAGAGAAGTAAAGGAGAGTGAAATGATGGATCTGGTACCGTTACGGGCAAAGGTGAACTCAACAGCTAAAAACCAAGAGCATAATTCCTTTTCCAGGGGTTGACAAGAGCAAGTCAAATTTGAGCAGTAATTGAACATTTTCTATTTCCATGTGTCAATTACTACTTTTCTCCAGTTGCTAGGAATTGCTGATAAACAGCCCATTCCCTTAGGAGTTGGATTATGTGGGGGGGAGAAAAAGGAACATTGTATATACCCCCCCCTTTTTTTTTCTTTGAGGAGGCACAGTGAATCAGATGGAAGAGAGAAGGACATTGATTAAATGGCTAGATGCATTAAGGATGGAGTAGTACTCTCTCGCTTCATTGAAGGAAAGGATTAGAAAGTTCCTGTTGTAGCTAGTTTCATTTTGAGACTTAACTGGACGGCTTTTCCCTTTAGTGAAAAGAAAGCATAAACTGTAGATGTGGTCTACAAATCTTAGTAGATTCTTATCCAGTGGGGGAAGTATTTTTTTCAAAGATTTTATTTATTTATTTGAGAGAAAGCAGGGGGAGGAGCAGAGTGAGAGGCACAAGCAGATTCCGTGCTGAGTGTTGAGCCTGATTTGGGGCTCGATCCCATGACCCTGAGATCATGACCGGAACCCAGACCAAGAGTTTGCTTAACCAGCTGAGCCATCCAGGTGTCCCTGGGGGAAGTTTTTTTTTTCCCCTCTGTTTTTTGTTTGTTTGTTTGTTTGTTTTTTAAAGTACTTTGTCTGTGTCTGTGTAATTCAGTAGTGAGGATGGCCTGGGTTTTAGCTATGGGTGATGATTGTATTTGAATCATCATTTCTCTGCCCAGCTACGTGGGTTTATTACATCTGTCAGGATCTGTCTTTTTGAGTTAATAGCCAAAGAATCTAAATATGCCACCGTTTTTTGTTTTTGTTTTTAAGATTCTCTTGTCCCACGTAGTTCACCTTTCATTTGTGACCATGTCCGCAGATAGGCTGACAGCTGAGAAAATTGTTGGCAGTTGCTTTTCCAGTAGTATCTGTGAATCCACACGCGCTGTCTCGTTTCTTTCGTGGCCGATGGTGCGTGTTGCCGGACTAGTAGGTGGGGTGGGGAGGAGGAGGCTGCAGCTCGGAGTGTTTCCCTGGGACACCGCTAACCGGGCTGAATTAGAATCAGACATGAGAGCCGGCCCTCCCTAGCATCCCACGGTGTCAGGCCAGGACCGCAAGGGCCTGACTTTCTGGCTCTGCTCATCTGGAAGTTCTGCTCCTTTAGCACAAGTTAAGAAAATGCCATATCCTCTGTATTTAAGCTGTTGTTTCTTTAACTGTCGGGATAGATCCCATAAAATGTGATAGGAAACCTTTAACAAGGCGTTAAATCCATGGATTGTAAACAGTTCTACTTAGTAAGGTGATTTTCAGCAGAAATGAGCAAATGTGGAAAATTTTTTGGTAAGGGGCAGGGAGCGAGGAGGGAATAACTCTTTTGGAGTCCTGGCTGATAAGGGAAGAAGAATTTTTGCCTCAGATTTGGTGACTGCGTATTCTCATTTTCCTTAGTAGGGAAATGTTTCTTTTCTTCATAGGATTAAAGTTTTTCAGCATTTTATTTATTTTTACAGCAGCCACATTGCCAAAGAGCTCTTCCTTTAGTAGATCTGGTCCCGGGTCACAGTTAAACACTAAATTACAGAAGGCGCAGTCATTTGATGTGGCTAGGTAAGTGTGCTTGTTTTTAAATGGGCAGTTGGGTTAAAGCCATTATCTGATTAACTCCTAAAACTGAAAATGAATTAAGTACTTCTTTATTATCTTCTGTTTTGTAGGATGCCAGTAATTAGTTCTGGATCATGTTACCAGGTTTTATCACATACATGTTACAGAGATGATAAAGAACATGACATTTCTTTGAAAAGCTTTGGGTGTTATTTTTTTAGCAAGGAAAACAAATAGGTACCAGTTTTACTAATGTTTAAACATATTGAAATCAAACTCCAGGTAGGAAGGGAAAATAACTATTTTGTATAAATCATTTAAGAGTTTATGTATAACATTTTTTAGATGAAGATTAGAGCCACAGTTTGGCTTATTTTTAAATCTATCTCAGATAATCTCATGGAATCTGTGTGGTTTGTGACTGAAATCTTATTTAAAACCACCTTTTGTGGAATGAATTAATTCAGATTAGTGGACAGTTGTTACTAATCAAATACGTGGTCCAATTTTGGCAAAGCTGATGTGACCTTACTGCTGATATTTTGACCAATCTTGGTTTCATATGATCTTTCTTATTTTTATTTCCCTTTACCTCTTAATTTCCCCCTTTCATACTGTTGCACTAGGATGAAAAGTTAAGTCTCTTGTAAGCCATCTCAAAACTATCGCAGTTAGAAGGGGACGTAAATGAAGATATTTCCATCTTTTCTTGTTTTAGTCCTCCTTAGAAATCTTTCCTGAGTAAGCCAAGTCATTCTCCCACTTTCAGGAGAAGAGTGTATAGAACATAGTTGAACAATGTATAACCCTTTATAAAGTGATTTAAAGGAAATCCATAAACTGAAAAGCATCATGCCGATTGCTGATTTATGCACATTATAGCCCTTGGAATGCTCACTGTCTTCCCTAAAAGATGACTCCATTCTTCTATGTTGTAGATAAGGAGGAAGCCTAGAGACATTAGTCATTTGCCCCAAATAGCCCAACTCAGAAGTGGTAGAGCCAGGAGTTGAACTGAGTTCTTTCTGATGTTAAGGCATGAGTTCCTAACCATGCAAGTTTGCTCTGGGAGCTTGATTTAATGGTGGTGTACTGGCATTTGTGTTCCACTCAGCTAAGGTTTTACTCCTAAGATTCCAGAACATTATTGAGCATCTGTATGCCAAACACGTCATTAATCCCACCTGCGATAGATACTGTCTCAGAATTGTGAATGAGGAAGAAAACCCTGAGAGGTTAGAATCCTCACTGATGGTTTACATGTTACCACAAGGCAGAGCTGAGATGTATACTAACACTGAATTCCTTCTTTCTTAGTGTTTCTCCTTTACCGTGCTGAAGTTTGGGGTTTTCTGTATCTCTTCCACGAGAGATTTTCAGATCTGCCTTAAAATTGATTTGGAACAGAAGAATGAATAATCAGTATCAGCAAACATTAATGCTATTCAGACAACTGGTGTTGGGGACTTTTTGGGTAGTCATCTTTTTAATAATGTAAATTTCCAGCAGATTTTTAGAATGTGGCATCTTGTTTTTGGTTACCTGTTAGTGAGGTGTTCAGTGCATTTAAATTTGCAGGAAAGTCTCAGCAGAAAACTTGGACTTGATAAGTATAATCTGGGGCAGCTTCTGCGTGCAACACCCTATATTCCTGGGGTGCAGGGGAAAGATAATTAGCTTTTGACAAGTAGGCGAGAGTTGGAATCAGCAAAATATTACTTAGTTTAAAATGAGAGAGTTGCGGAATTACTCACAGCAGAATCGATTTTGGTAAGTGTTTTTTATTAAGAAATCTGTAAGATTGAAAAAGTGGGTATAATTAGATACTTTTCAAGTGTTCTGGAGTTGTTTACTATGCTTTATGGAGTGTGTATGATAACATATATGAGTGCATAGATAACATATATAAATGATGACTAAGGGGTTTAGTTTATTAAAATTTTGCTTTTATATATGAGAAGTAGATATTTTTGTTGAAATCAAAGGAAATTGCAAAGGGGACATTAGTTATAATCTGCCCTGGAAATGGAATGCTTAGCCGTTGTTTTTAAATTGTCCGGCTTAGACACAGGCTCTGACAAGCCGTAGGTGATAGTTGTGTGGAACTACCCTGAGACCTGATGACTAAGGAGGTGTAGACCCCACTGACTGTTGGTAGCTGTTTCCATGGGTCAGCAGGGAAAGGTCAGCCCTGGATTGCAGGCGAGAAAGAAAATCTCCTTCCATTACTGCCCCCTGATTTGCCATGACCCTGGGTATGTTCTGTTCACTCTCCATTTGTGGGAATTAAAACTTCCCAGAATGAAATGGTTCCCCTTCATTAAGAAGTTAATGTATTTCGCTCAATAGAAAGTTATAAATATTAAAGCATGAATAGCTTTATTTTTTTTTAAGATTTTATTTATTTAACAGAGAGAAAGAGATCACAAGTAGGCAGAGAGACAGGCAGAGAGAGAGGGGGAATCAGGCTCCCTGCCGAGCAGAGATCCCTATGTGGGGCTTGATCATAGGACCCTGAGATCATGACCTGAGCTAAAGGCAGAGGCTTAACCTTAACACTGAACCACCCAGGTGCCCCAAATGAATACCTTTAAAGGAAGTTAATCTGTTTGCTATCAGCATTGCTTTTTTTTTTTTTAAAGGTTTTATTTATTTATTTGAGAGAGAGGCAGTGAAAGAGCATGAGCGAGGAGAAGGTCAGAGGGAGAAGCAGACTCCCCGTGGAGCTGGGAGCCCGATGCGGGACTCCATCCCGGGTCTCCGGGATCATGACCTGAGCCGAAGGCAGTCGTCCAACCAACTGAGCCACCCAGGCGTCTCAGCATTGCTTTTTAAGCTGACAGAGAACTGTTCTAGAAGTTTGGAAAAGCCTGGGCGCTAGTGTATCACTTCAGTGACAAGGAGATTTTTTCTGTGTTTTGTAGAACCTTTAAATTATGACTCGTATCAATAACTTGGAACTGTCACTTAGTCTGCTGGGTTTACCCTCAATTCTGGAAAAAAAAAAAATGTCTGTTTTGAGAGAAATGTTTCGAACCTTAAAATACAGAAATACTCACTACAGAAAATCCAGAAGTAGTGATTAGAAAGTGAATAAAATGGTAAAGCTGTTTTCTAGGGAAGTGGTTAGTTTACTGGTGTTAAAAAATGTAAATATGTTCCTCATTGTTCATCCTCTTTCCCCACAGTGTCCCTCCCGTGGCAGAGTGGGCTGTCCCGCAGTCATCCAGACTGAAATACAGACAGTTATTCAATAGTCACGACAAAACTATGAGTGGACACTTAACAGGTATTTACCAATGAGAATTAATTTAGTGAAATACAATTTTGATTCCAAATGCAGATTGCTTCCAGATGTTGGACCATAGATAGTCTCCAAATGCCTTTCTCTATTTGCTTTTTTTCCGAAACAGGGTTTTCATTGTCCTTCTTGTCTTGAGTTCTCGTCTCCTGATAACGCCACAGTTACTTTCTTCTCCAGTGCCTTGGGCTTTGAGCCGAGTGCTTCTTGGTAAATGGAACATGCACCCAGGGTCCTGCTGCACAGTGGACACCACTAGCTTGTAAATCAGAGTGTTAGCGCAGAAAAACTGCTGTGAGCGCAAACCGGTTCAGGTTCTGAAGTCCCGCTTTGTACGCGACCTTGAACCTGTCTGCTCAAAGAGCCCATGTTTAAGGCAGTTTGCAGACTGAAGGTAATTGGTTGGGGAGTTTTGAACCTGCCTCTGCCACTAACTGGCTTGGAGGTCAGTTTACCTACTTAGATCTTATTTCTTGTACAAGAGGTCAGAGTTAGGTTATATGAACTCTGTGGATTTAAGAAAAAAAAAAGATTTGGTTATCTATCTCACTAGAAAGGATTTTAGGATACTATCCAGAGGTGTTTCTAATGAGGACTGCTAAACACTTAATCGAGAATTATAAAGAAAAGTGTAATTTTAATAAGGAGAATAGATACCTCTGATCTGAACATTGAGAAGGGAAGAATTGTGACTGCCCTTTAACAAACACAGAAGGAAGGAGAAGGTGAATTTTCCTGAAGTGGAGAAAGATATTTTAAATTTCTGAGTCTTACTATCTTTTTTTTGTGCTATCACTTACAATTGTAATTTTTACTTCCAAAAGAAAAGTTCATCTGTTAAAAAATATCAGGGTTGGGTGAGATTTGGGAGGGCCTGATCTAATCTTGAGCCTTATCCCTAATAAAAGGATCTCAACAGTCTTCTCAAATGAGTATATATTTATATCCAAGGGGGGCAAGTTGTAATCATACACAAATTTTCTAAATGCCACGCTCACTCTGCTAAAACATAGCTGTCATTTTTATACATGCCGTGGGAAACCGGTCCAGCTTATACAGGCACTGAAGGAATATTCAGGAGTACAGTTGTTGTTTTTTAAACATTTTATTTATTTATTTGACAGAGAGAGAGCGATCACAAGCAGGCAGGCATTGGGTGGGGCGGGGGGAGCAGGCTCCCCACCAAGCAGAGAGCCGGATGCTGGGCTCGATCCCAGGACCCTGGGATCATGACCTGAGCCGAAGGCAGAGGCTTAACCCACTGAGCCACCCAGGCGCCCCCCAGTACTACAGTTTTAAGTGTAATTCTACATGGTCTGTTTCACACTAGTGCTTTGTACAGACCCAAAACCATGTTGTCAGTGAATCTGAGAACAATTCTTCTAAGCATTGTTGGTGTTTGCTGTGAAGTAATTAAAATAGTATTCCGATGTGACATTGATGCAGCAATCCTCTTTCTTGGTAGGATCTTTGTTTTATGAATGAAATGCAGTGTCTTTATCCCAGAGATAATGATGCAAGGACTTAAATATTTAGAACTTTTAATATGTGAGGTAGACAATAAAATTTGATATATACCTGAATGAGCAGATTTTGTTCATGTTTATCTGCGTACTTAACTCTCTGAGCTTATGATACGAGCTCATCTTCTGTGGGAAGTGAAGTGAAGTTAATCTAGCCGAATCTTAAGTGGCACATTTGACCCCACTGATTACTTGGGTTCATTTAGCTGATACACCTGTTGTGGGGGGGGTCCCCCTCGTTCCTTCTCAACTCGATGTGTTTGCTATTACACGCTATTAAGAGAGACAATTTTAAAAAATAGAGCCCATTCTTTAATCAAGATAATGTAATGTAATGCAGCTATGGAATTCTGACAATCCTCTCAATGCTAGCCTCTCAAAGAGGGATTTTATTAGTCTTGCATTCTGAAACTATGAATATGCTATTTAGTTATTCATATATTAATCACAAAGGCTAAAGTGTTTGGCGTTGTTTGAGATAAAGCATTAACTCTAATCATTTCTGCCTTTCCTGTGCATGCTTCCCTACACGAACCTGGGTGCCCACAGTAGGGCTTATGAACTGGGGATTTCTGTTTCCCCCCGTAATGTTTCCACAGAAGCCAGTACCCCAAAACGGATATCCCTTTATGGATATGGGCTTCCACAGGATAGTTCTCCGTACTCGAGAGTTCAGTTTTAGCTGTTCTGTTAGGCGCGGAGGCCGTGCTGGCCATCTCTTCTGTTGTTTCACAGCCTTGTCTTAAGACATACAGAGTCAAGTATTAGAATTGCAGAAGACAGCTGTGGTTTCTAGTGTGGTAGTTAACAAACTTCTTCTATAGAGAACAAAACCATAAACATATCAGGCTTACATTTTGTCTGCCACAGCTACTCAGCTGTGCCATTCGAGTATGAAAGGAGCCAGGGATCACGCTCCAGTGAATGGGCATGGCAGTATTTCAAGAAAACTTCATTTACAAAAACAGATGGGGGACCAGATAGGGCCTGTGGGCGTGGCTATCTACCAGTGCTGCTGTAGATCATTCCCCTCCCTTAGTGAGGAAGGATCTTAACTCTGAGAGAGTGAAGGTACCTTCATTAATGTCATATGCCATTGGGGAGCGGGAAGAGTCAGGACTGGAATCCAAGTCTCCTGCTGCCCATCCAGGCCCAGGACAAGTTCTTTTTGTTTGTTTATTATTACACTTTTTATTGTTTATTGGTAGTAGGTCAAATACTCTCTTCCTTTTATGCAGTTCTGAAGTGGAGAGAATTGTTACAAGTATCAATTAAAGCATTCACCAAAGTTTTGCTAATTCTACTTTAATGTTCCAGCATGCTAAGAATAATATTAGAGACTAAACAAAATGATCAGTGTACTTTCCTCATTCCAGTGTACCACAGAACTTCTAGAGCTGTCACATTAAAGAAGATTGCTTCTCAGAGACTCCCAGTACACAGACACCGACACGTGTGCAAGCGCGTGCGCGCGCGCACACACACACACACACACACACACACATTCATCCAACAGGAATGCGTACATATGTGTGCCAAAACTTAGAAGGTTCGCTGTTCATAGTAGCCTCAAACTGAAAACTATCTGAATGCCCATCAACAGAATGGATACATAGATTGTTACATGTTCACAAAATGATATACCACACAGCAGTTAGGGTTCGTGTCCTACAATTACATACAGTATGTGGAACCAAATAAGCCAGACATAACAATCGCTCTTAGAAATTGGGCTACACTTGGTTGGGGGGATGATTAGAGGGGAGCTGGAGCTGGGGTTCCTGCATGTCTCAGCTCGTTTAGCTGGTGAGATAGAGCCCTGCACTGGCTCCGCACTGGCCATGGAGCCTACCTAAGATTCTCTCTCTCCCATGCCCCTTCTACCCTGCACCTCCCCTTCTCTAAAAAAAAGAAAGTGAGCTGGTTAGGGTTTCTAGGGTACTGTTTCGTAGTCTAGGTATGATTTACTTGACCATTTTCAGTTTGGAAAATTAAGCTATATGCCTGTACACGTGTAAAAATACACATGTATATGTTTATGTGTGCTTTTCTGGCCATATTTTTTATGTAAATCAAGGTTAAATTTTGTCTATAATACTAACTACCATTAATTGAGCATTTTTTATGTGTGACCACTATCTTAAGCTACATGTTATAGTTCCTTATTTGATGGAGCACAGACTCATAAATCTGGAAAGGACATCTGAAAATGAGAAAACTAGGTCCAACGAATGAGGAAACTGCCTGCCCAAGTCTCGTGGCAAGTTCTCGGGCACTTCCTGTGCTGACACATTGGGGGTGATTCTCAGGTCCCTAACTGCTACTGCTTGCTTTGCAAAAACACCTCCACTTTTATGTTTTTTTTTGATGAGGTGCCATTTGGAAAATGAAATAGCTAAAAGCAAAAATTTATACTTGGCAGTTTTCCCAACAAAATTGTGACAGCTCTCCATTCCTCCATCCATCAGTCATCCCGGGACCACAACTTGAGAGTCAGTGATGGATAGAAGACATATTTGTCTCCCTCCAGCACTGGTTTATTTCAGCACTCAAAATTTCCCACTGTAGACTTTATCTGATTATCTAAGCCCTGTTTCATGCCAGAGGTGAAGATATTTACAAGTACTTTAAGAAACAAGAGTTGATTTTTTATTGCTAACATAAGAAATGATTGTGATATTAGCCATTTGTGCAGCCTTGAGCAAGACCCCCCCCTTTTTTTTTAAAGTCTGTAACGAAACAGTTACAAGAATTGTCCTCTCTTAAGTCCTTCATGTAAGAGTCTCTTAGTCTTCTCCAATAGTGGTCCTGGTGGAGACAGCAGACGGTGGCAGAAGGTGCTGAGTTTAGAGACAATAAGTTTCAACTTTGTACATAAAAGCCCGGTACAAATAGAGATGATAATCTGGATCAAAGGGCAGGTTCCATTTTGAAACTTTGATCTTTTACGTACACTTTTTTCATTAAACATCCATTTAACAAGAATTTATCAAGTCTATGCTGGGTTTTGTGGTGTGGTTGTTTTTTTCCCCTCTTTTCATTGGGGCTTAATTTCCTTGTGAAAAAGCCCTTTGGGACTAGCAAATATTGTATAAAGCACTGTGATTGCATGAGATTGCATAGTGCTTTATGTGCACAACACTGGGCTTCCTGGACAGTGACGATTTGCTGATTCATCTTTATATTTTTTCCCTGGTTTCTGTTTAGGTCCCCAAGCAAGAACTATTCTTATGCAATCAAGTTTGCCACAGGCTCAGCTGGCTTCAATATGGTAAGGAATGAAAAGTTCCTTGGTTTGTATGAAGTGGCTTAAATCACATGGTTTTATGGGTCTAAAAATACCCATATTTATAGGTGGGAATGTAGGAATTATGCTTAATTTTCCAGTCATCTGTGATGATTACCTCTCTTACTCTTTCCCCTTTTTGATTTTGAAAGATACAGAAGCAGAGAGATTAATGAATTCTCTAGAACTTATAACACAGTTTAAAGTAAGTCTCAACTTGTAACCAGTCCTGGTTCTCCCCTCCTCGTTCCTGATTATTTTAAGCCAGATCTCAGTAATTATATTTCATTTTCATCCGCAGATATTTTAGCTTATATTTCCAAAAGAGATAGGGATTTTTTTTTCAAGAGGACTACGATACCAGTAGTCCACCAAAACTTTTTTTTTTTTTTAAAGATTTTATTTATATATTTGACAGAGATCACAAGTAGGCAGAGAGGCAGGCAGAGAGAGAGGGGGAAGTAGGCTCTCCACTGAGCAGAGAGCCTGATGTGGGGCTCGATCCCAGAGCCCTGGGATCATGACCTGAGCCGAAGGCAGAGGCTTAACCCACTGAGCCACCCAGGCGCCCCCACCCAAAACTTTTTAATAGTAATTCTTATCATTAAGTGAATCAGATACTGACCAGATTTGTTAAATTGGCTCCTAATATTTTGTTGTTGACTTGTTCAAATCAGATTCTTGTTCAAATATATCTGTATTTTGCATCAGTTGGTTGACACATCTTTTAAGTGTTCTGTAAACTCCCCCTTGTTCTCTAATCCCCCCGAAAAAGAAAAACCTAGATTGTTTATCCTGTAGTTTCTTCTAGTTTATCTTTTGGTGGTTGGGTTCTTTTATTCCTATGTTTCCTGGAGATTGGTAATCGGATCTAGAGCAGGGTTTCTCCTCTTCAACATAACGGACCATTTGGGCCTGATAATTTTTTGTTGTGGGGGGCTGTCCCGTGTATTGTTGTGGGGGGCTGTCCCGTGTACTGTTGTGGGGGGCTGTCCCGTGTACTGTTGTGGGGGGCTGTCCCGTGTACTGTTGTGGGGGGCTGTCCCGTGTA
>PISX010020089.1:0-36615 GCA_004024625.1 Mellivora capensis
AGTTGCTGTGGCTGATATCAAAGAGGTTACTGCCTATGTTCTCCTCTAGGATTCTGATGGATTCCTGTCTCACATTGAGGTCCTTTATCCATTTTGAGTTTATCTTTGTGTACGGTGTAAGAGAATGGTCGAGTTTCATTCTTCTACATATAGCTGTCCAATTTTCCCAGCACCATTTATTGAAGAGACTGTCTTTTTTGCACTGTATAATTTGTTCCTGCTTTGTCGAAGATTATTTGACCATAGAGTTGAGGGTCCATATCTGGGCTCTCTACTCTGTTCCATTGGTCTATGTGTCTGTTTTGATGCCAGTACCATGCTGTCTTGGTGATCACAGCTTTGTAGTAAAGCTTTATCCAGCAAGACTGACATTCAAAATGGATGGAGAGATAAAGAGTTTCCAAGACCAGGAAGGCTTAAAAGAGTTTGTAAACACCAAGCCAACATTGCAGGAAATATTAAGGGGGGTTCTATAAAAGAGGAAAAACCCCAAGAATATCATTGTACAGAAATATAGAGACAACCTACAGAAAGAAAGACTTCAAAGGTAACATGATGTCAATAAAAACGTATCTATCGATAATCACTCTCAATGTGAATGGCCTAAATGCGCCCAGAAAACGACACAGGGTTGCAGATTGGATAAAACGACAGGACCCATCCATATGTTGTCTACAGGAGACCCATTTCAAACCTAAGGATACACCCAGATTGAAAGTGAAGGGATGGGGGCGCCTGGGTGGCTCAGTGGGTTAAAGCCTCTGCCTTTGGCTCAGGTCATGATCCCAGGGTCCTGGGATCAAGCCCCGCATTGGGCTCTCTGCTCAGCAGGGAGCCTGCTTCCTCCTCTCTCTCTGCCTGCCTCTCTGCCTACTTGTGATTTCTGTCAAATAAATAAAATCTTTAAAAAAAAAAAAAAAGAAAGTGAAGGGATGGAGAAACATCTTTCATGCCAATGGGCCTCAAAAGAAGGCTGGGGTAGCGATTCTCATATCAGATAAATTAGATTTTAAACTAAAGACTGTAGTCAGAGATACAGATGGACACTACATCATTCTTAAAGGGACTATCCACCAAGATGATCTAACAGTTGTAAATATCTATGCCCCTAATATGGGAGCAGCCAATTACATAAGAAAACTATTAATCAAGATAAAGAGTTATATTGATATGAATACATTGATAGTAGGAGATCTTAACATGCCTCTCTCAGTAATAGACAGATCATCCATGTAGAAAATCAAAAAGAAACAAAAGCATTGAATGACACATTGGACCAGATGGACCTCATAGATATATACAGAATATTCCACCCTAAAACAACAGAATACTCATTCTTCTCAAGTGCACATGGAACCTTTTCCAGAATAGACCACATACTGGGTCACAAATCAGGACTCAACCGATACCAAAAGATTGAGATTATTCCCTGCATATTCTCAGATCACAATGCTTTGAAACTGGAGCTCAACCAAACATTCTTAAGCAGAATGACCTTTGCTTCCACGTGTGTGAATTTCTTCCAAAAATTTTTTTTAAGATTTTACCTATTTATTTGACAGACATCACAAGTAGGCAGAGAGGCAGGCAGAGAAAGAGGTGGAAGCAGGCTCCCTGCTGGGCAGAGAGCCCAATGCAGGGCTTGATCCCAGGACCCTGAGATCATGACCTGAGCCAATGGCAGAGGCTCAACCCACTGAGCCACCCAAATTTTTTCTTATGATTGAATTCCAGTTTCAAAGCATTGTGGTCTGAGAATATGCAGGGAATAATCTCGGTCTTTTGCTATAGGTTGAGACCTGATTTGTGACCCAGTATGTGGTCTATTCTGGAGGAAGTTCCATGTGCACTCGAGAAGAATGAGTATCCTGTTGCTTTAGGGTAGAATGTTCTGTATATATCTATGAGGTCCATCTTGTCCAATGTGCCATTCAAAGCTCTTCTTTGTTGATTTTCTGCTTAGATGATCTGTCTGTTGCTGAGTGGAGTGCTGAGGTGTCTACTATTAACATTATTATCAATATGTCTCTTTATTTGGTTAAATGTTGGTTTATGTAGTTGGCTGCTCCCATGTTGGGGGCATAGATATTTACAGTTGTTATTTCCTTTTGTTGGATAGACCCTTTAAGAATGATATAGTGTCCTTCTTATCTAACTACAGTCCCTAGCTTAAAATCTAATTTGTCTGATATGACAATTGCTACCCCAGCTTTCTTTTGAGGTCCATTAGTATGAAAAATTGTTCTCCATCCCTTCAGTTTCAGTCTGGGTGTATCTTTAGGTTCAAAATGAGTCTCTTTAAGACAGCATATGAATGGGTCCTGTCTTTTTATCCAATCTGCAGCCCTGTGCCATTTCATGGGAGCATTTAGGTGTTCATGTTGAGAGTGATTATTGAAAGATATGATTTTATTGTCATCATGTTGCCTGTGAAGTCCTTGTTTTTGTATATTGTCTCTGTAAATTTCTGTTCTATATCACTCTTGGGGTCTTTCGCCTTTTATAGAACCCCCCTTAATATTTCTTGCAGGGCTGGCTTACTGGTCACATATTCTTTCAGTTTCTGCTGGCCCTGGAAGCTCTCTATCTCTCTATTTTTTTTTTTTTTTTTTTTTGCCGTCTGCCCCCTCCCCGCCCTCAACAACAGCCCTCAGGCAGCCTGGGAGAAACCTCCATGCCCCCTACAAGGTCACCTGCCATGCTCCAAGGCCCTAGCCCGAACCCTAACCCTAACCCTAACCCTAACCCTATCCCTAACCCTAGGCTGGGAGAGAGGCTTCCGTTCCCAGAAGCCTGGCCTCCAAGCCCACCCTCTGGGGAACTCTAGGCTACACCCCAGGACTTTGCTTGCCACCCAGGGGGAAGTGGTGCCGTTGTGAGCTTCGCATAACCCTCAGCCTGGGAGACACCTTCATGACCCAACAGGACACCCCCACCTTGGGCGGCCCCCCTCGCCACGAACCCGGGGTCCGAGGGGCCCCCGCCCCACCGCCCCCAGCCCACCCTCCCACACACACCCCCCACCCCCACCCGCCCTCCAAGCCCGCCCCCGGGGGAGATTGCCTCAGCGCTGGCAGACCGGGCCTGCCATGCTCCGAGGTCCTAACACTAACCCTAGGATGGGATACAGCCTTCCGTCCCAAGAAGCCCGGTCCCCAAGCCCTCAGGACTGGGGACCTGTGTGCTACACCTCAGGACTCCGCTTGCCCCCAGGAGGAAATGGTGCCTTTTGGGCCTGCGCAGAATCCTTGGAGCTGGAGAAATCTGCATGCGGCCTGAGGCCACCCCCACAGGTTCGGCGGCCTCTTGGCAACCACCAAGGTGTCTGCGACACCACCTGACCCCGTTCTCAACTCAGCCCCCCAGGGAGCACGCCTCAGCACTGGCAGATCAGTGCTGCCACGCCCCTGGGCCCGAACCCGAAACCAAGGTTGGGTTCTCAGGCTTCTGTGTCCAGGGGCCTGACACCTGAGCTCTGCCACGTGTGGACCCCGAAGCCCAACCCCAGAGGTCTTCTTGCCAGCCACATGGAAACTGGCCCTTGGAGCTGCGCAGAACCCTCAGAGCAGGAGAAAGCTGCATGCCGCCCCCAGAGGCTACCCCCACCTTTGTCACCCCGGCATGCCACCGGCACGGAGAGTGACGGTCAGCCCCAGTCCCTCCCACATCTCTGCCCTCTGCAAACACCCCTCAGCTGGGGCCCTCATGGAGCCACGTGTCCCTGACCCCAGTTCCCTGATGGTCGCAACACACACCCTAGCCGGAAAAGGCTCTCTCTCTCTGCCTATTCTTAATGACAGCCTTGCCTGATAAAGTATTCATGGTTGTGTGTTCTTCTCATTTAGTACCCTGAATATGTCTTGCCAGCCCTTTCTGGCTTGCCAGGTCTCTGTGGACAGGTCTGATGTTATTCTGATATTCCTCCCTCTGTATGTAAGGAATCTCTCCCCTCTAACTGCCCTTAAGGTGGTTTCCTTGGTTCTAAGACCTGCAAGTTTTATTATTACATGCCTGGGGTCAGTCTGCTCTTCTTGATCTTGGGAGGGGTCCTCTCTGCCTCTAGGACATAAATGCTTGTTTCATTCCCCAGATAAGGAAGTTCTCAGTTAGGGTTTGCTCAAATATATCTTCTAGTCCCCCTCTCTCCCTCCATGCCCTCAGGGATCCCAATAATTCTGACACTGGAATGTTTCATGGAATCATTTATTTCTCTAATTCTGTTTTCATGGATTTTAAGGTGTTTGTTCCAGCTCCTTCTGCCCCTTCCTCTCTATCAGTTTGTCTACTAGATCACTAATTTTTCTTCTGCCTCATTTACCCTAGCTGTTAGAGTATCTAGTTTTGACTGCATCTCATTTGTAGCATTTTTAAGTTTGGCCTGATGAGCTCTCATTTCTGTCCTTAGAGAATCTATGTGGTTATTAATGGTTTTCTCCAGCCTAGCTATTGTCTTCATAACTGTTACCCTGTAGTCTATTTCTGACATCTTGCTTATATCCCTTGTGTCTGTGGGAGAGGCCATTGTCTCTGGTTCTTTTCTTTTTTGGGAATTCCTCCTCCTAGTCATTCTGTTGTGGCATGTAAAACTCTTTCTTTTCTCAGATGACATGATACTTTATGTGGAAAACCCAAAAGACTCCATCCCTAAATTACCAGAACTCATACAGCAATTCAGTAATGTGACAGGATACAAAATCAATGTACAGAAATCAGTTGCTTTCCTATCCTCGAACAATGTAACTGTAGAAAGATAAATTAGGGACTCAATTCCATTAACAATAGCACCAAAAACCATAAGGTTGGAATAAACCTAACCAAACTATATTCTAGAAACTACAGAACACTCATGAAAGAAATTGAAGACACAAAAAGATGTAAAACCATTCCATGCTCATGGATCAGAAGAATAAACATTGTTAAAATGTCTATGCTACCCAGAACAAACTACACTTTCAATGCCATCCCAATCAAAATACCAATGGCATTTTTCAAAGTGCTGGAACAAACAATCCTAAAATTTGTATGGAACCAGAAAAGACCCTGAATCACCAAAGAAATGTTGGAAAAAAAAACACACACAACAAAGCTGGGGGCATCATGTTGCCTGGTTTCAAGCTATATTATAAAGCTGTGATCACCAAGACAGCATGGTATGGGCACAAAAACAGACACATTGGTCAATGGAACAGAATAGACAGCCTAGATATGGATCCTCAGCTCTATGGTCAACTAATCTTCAAAAAAATCAGGAAAAAATATCCAGTGAAAAAAAGACAGTCTCTTCAATAAATGGTTCTGGGAAAATTGGAGAGCTGTATACATAATGAAACTTGATCATTCTCTTACACCACACATAAAGATAAACTCAAAGTGGATGAAAGACCTCAATGTGAGACAGGAATCCATCAAAATCCTAGAGGAGAACATAAGCAGTAACCTCTTCAACACTGGCCATAGCAACTTCTTTCAAGACACGTCTCCAAAGGCAAAGGAAACAAAAGTGAAAATTAACTTTTGGGACTTTGTCAAGATAAAAAACTTCTGCACAGCAAAGGAAACAGTCAACAAAACTAAAAGACATCCCACAGAATGGGAGAAGATTTTTGCAAATGACACTACAGATAAAGGACTGGTATCCAAGATCTATAAAGAACTTCTCAAATTTAACACCCAAAAAACAAATGAGCCAGCCAAGAAATGGGCAGAAGACATGAACAGACAGTTCTCCAAAGATGACATACAAATGGCTAACAGACACATGAAAAAAATATTCAGCATTAGCCATCAGGGAGATTCAAATCAAAACCACATTGAGATACCACCTTACACCAGTTAGAATGGCCAAAATTAACAAGGCAGTAAACAATAAATGTCAGAGAGGATGTGGAGAAAGGCAAACACTCTTACACTGTTGGTGGGAATGCAAGTTGGTGCAGCCACTTTGGAAAACAGTGGGGAAGTTCCTCGAAAAGTTAAATATAGAGCTACCTTATGACCCAGTAATTGCACTACAGGGTATTTACCCCAAAGATACAGATGTAGTGAAAAGAAGGGCCACATGCACCCCAATGTTCATAGGAGAAATGTCCACAATAGCTGAACTGTGGAAAAGCTCGAGATGCCCTTCAACAGACAAATGGATAAAGAAGATGTGGTCCATATATACAATGGAATATTACTCACCCATCAGAAAGGATGAATACCCAACTTTTGCATCAACATGGATGGAGCTAGAGGATATTATGCTAAGTGAAATAAGTCAAGCAGAGAAAGTCAATTATCATATGGTTTCATTTATTTGTGGAACATAAGGAATAGCATGGAGTACATTAGGAGAAACAAAGGAAAAATGAAGGGGTAAATCAGAGGGGGAGATGAATCATGAGAGACTATGGACTCTGGAAAACAAAGTGAGGGTTTTAGAGAGGAGGGGGGAATGCATTAGCCTGGTGATGGATATTAAGGAGGACATGTATTGCATGCAGCACTGGGTGTTATATGCAAACAATGAATCATGGAACACTACATCAAAAACTAATGATGTACTGTATGGTTTCTAACATAACATAAAAAAAGACTTGAAACAAACAAAAATAGTAATTGCTCTTCTACCACCATAAGTAGAAAAATGAATAATTGTTTAAAAAAGTGTTGGCGAGGATGTGGAGAAAATGAAACCTGGTGCACTGTTAGTAGAAATATAAATAGGTAGAGCTCTTATGGAACCACAAAAAGTTCAAAATAGAACTACCATATGATCCAGCAATCCCACTTCCGGATATATACTCAAGTGAACTGAAATCAGGATCAAAGAGACACCTGCATTCTCATTTTGCAGCATTATTCACAATAGCCAAGACATGAAGCCAATCTAAATGTTCATTAATGTATGAATGGATAAGGAAATGTGGTACATACTCACAATGGAATATTATTTAACCTTAAAAAAGGAGGAATTCTTGACACTTGTGACATCATAGATGGACCTGGAAGACATTATGCTAAGTGAAATAAGCACAACAGAGGAAGACAAATACTGTATGGTGTCACTTACATGTGGGATATAAGATAGTCAAACTCACTTGAAAGCGTAGAGTCAAATGGTGGTTGCTACCAGTTTGAGAGAGAGGTGGATAGGGAGGAGATGGTCAAAGGGCACAAGGTTTTAGTTACCCAAAATAAGTAAGTTCTGGAAATATACTCTACAATATAGTGACTATAGGTAACAATACAGTATTGTACATTCAAAATTTGCTAAGAAGGTAGATATTATATTAAGTATTACTACCACAAAAAATAAAAATAATAATAATGGGATGGAAGGAAACTTCAAGAAATGATAGGTATGTCTATGGTTTGGATGGTGGTGATGGTTTCATGAGTATACACTTATCCCAAACTCATCGAGTTGTATATGTTAGTATGTACAGCATTTTTACATGTCATGCATATCTAAAGTGTTTTTATAAATTAAAAAAAAATAAAAAATAATATATAAGGCAGAGTATGTTGCCATGAATTTGGAGAGAAGGACAGGGGCAAATTAGGAAGGCCTTTGATGTACACATACACACATAAAGCCATCATTACATCAAGATAACAAACATTCATCACTTCCAAAAGATCAGTCATGGTCTGTTGTAATCCCTTTCTCCTTCCTGTCCCTACTCTCCTTTTATTTACCTAACACCCGCCACCACCACTGCTTTCCTCTGCCTCAATCCCCAATCATTGATTTGCTTTCTGTTGCTATACATTAGTTTTCATTTCATCTCTAAAATTTTATATACCTGGAATCGTACAGTATGTACTCTTTTCTTTGTCTAGCTTTGTTCATCCACCATACTTATTTTGAGATTCATCTATGCTGTGTTGTATATCAGCAGTTCACTTCTTTTTATTCCTGAGTAGTATACTGTTTGATAGGTATATCACCATTTGTTTTTCCATTTATCTGTTGATGGCCCTTTTGGCTGTTTCCAGCTTTTGGCTATTACAAATAAAAAACTGCAATGAGCATTCCTGTACAAGTCTTTGTATGGTCATATGCTTTTTGTTCTCTTGATAAATACCTTGGAGTGGAATGGCTGAATCATGTAAGTATATGTTTAACTTTTCACAAAACTGGCAAAATGTTTTTCAGAGTGGATATACCATTTTACACTCTCACTAACCACATCCTCATCAACCCCTGGTATGGTCATTTTTTTGTCTTTTTTTTTTTTCCTAATTTTAGCCACTCCAGGAGGGAGACAGCAGTATCTCATTTTGGTTTTAATTTACATTTCCCTAATCATTAATGAAGTAGAGTTATTTTTCATGTACATATTTTCCATCTGTGTATCTTCTTTGGTGAACTATCTGTTCAGATCTTTTGTCCTTTTTATTCTTTTGTCCATTTTCAAATGGGATTGTTTGTCTTCTGAATTTTGAGAGAATTCCCTCAAGGTCCATCTATGTTGTCACAAATGGTAGATTTCCTTCTTTCTCATGGCTGAATAATACTCTTTTGTTATTTATACTACATTTTTAAAAGATTTTATTTATTTATTTATTTATCAGAGAGAGAGAGTGCAGCAGGGGGAGCAGCAGGCAGAGGGAGGAGCAGTTGCCCACTGAGTGAGGAGCCCAATGCAGGACTCAGTCCCAGGATCCCGGTAACACAACCAGAGCCAAGGGCAGACACCCAACCAACTGAACCACCCAGGCACCCTATACCACATTTTTTAAAAATTGAAATGTCAATGGGCATATGTTGTTTCCATGTCTTGGCTAGTGTAAGTAATATTAAAATAAACATGGGGGTGCAGATATCTCTTTGAGACCATGATTTCCTTTCCTTTGGATATAGGCCCAGAAGTGGAATTGCTGAGTTGTAGAATAGTTCTATTTTTAATTTTTTGAGAAACCTCAATACTGTTTTCCATAGTGCCTGTAACCAATTTACAGCCCCACCAATGGTGCATGAGGGCTGTCTTTCTCCATATCCTCTCACCACTTGTTATATCTTTTTGCTGATAACCTTCCTATATCTCATTGCAGTTTTGACTTGCATTTTCCATCTTGATGATTAGTAATGTTAAGCATCTTTTTTACACCTGCTGGCCACTTGTACGATTTTTTTTTTTGGAAAAATGTCTATTCACTTCCTCTGCCCATTTGTAAATCATATATTTGTTTTTGCTTCTTGTTATTGAATTGCATGAGTTCTTTATATATTGTGGATATTAATCTCTTATCAGATATATGTTGCAAATATTTTCTCCCACTAAATAGGTTGCCTACTCATTTTGTTGATGGTTTGCTTTGCTGTGCAGACCCACCTATTTATCTTTGCATTTGTTTCATTTGTTTTTGGTGTCATATCCAAGAAATTCTTGCCAAGGCCAATGTCAAGGTGCTTACACTTTGTTTTCCTCCAGGAGTTTTGTGGTTTCAAGTCTTACATTCAAGTCTATAATCCATTTTTTAATTTTTTATTTAAATTCAATTAAGTAACATATAGTGCATTAATTTCAGGTATAGAATTTAGTCATTCTTCAGTTGCATATAACACCTAGTGCTCATTACATCAAGTGCCCTCCTTAATGCTCATCCCAGAATTATCCTATCCCCCCACTCACTTCCCCTCCAGCAACCCTCAGTTTGTTTCCTAGAGTTCAGCATCTTTCATTGTTTGCCTCCCTCTCTGTTTTATCCTATTTTATTTTTTTCCCTTCACCTATACTCATCTGTTTTGTTTCTTAAATTCCATATATAGGTGAAATCATATGGTATTTGTCTTTCTCCAACTGATTTATATTGCTTAGCATAATATCGTCTGGTTCCGTCCACATCATTGGAAATAGTAAGATTTCATTCCTTTTGATGGCTGAGTAATATTCCATTGTATATCTCTCCTATATCTTCTTTATCCATTCATCTGTTGATGGACATTTAGGATCTTTCCGTATTTTGGCTACTGTGGATATTGCTGCTATAAATATTGGGGTACATGTGCCCCCTTCAAATCACTATTTTTGTATAAAGTCTATAATTCATTTTGATTATATTTTTGTGATTGGTGTAAGATAGTGGTTTTATTTCATTCATTTGCTTGTGCTTGACCGCTTTCCCAAGTGGTCATTTATTGAAGAAACTGTCTTTTCCCCATAATATATTCTTGGCTCCTTTGCTATAAATAAATTAACCGTATATGCATGGATTTATTTCTGGGCATCCTATTCTGTTCTATTGGTTTATGTGTTTGTTTATGTTTATGCTAATGTCATATTATTTTGATTAGTACAGCTTTGTAATTTGAAATCAGGAAGTGTAATGTTTCTAGTTTTGTTTTTCTTCCTCAAGATAAATCTTTGGCTATTCAGGGTCTTCTATGATCCTACATAAATTTTAGGATAGTTTATTCTGTATCTGGGGAAAATGCCACTGAAATGTTTACACGTATTGCATTTAATCTGTGGATCACTTTGGGTAGTACAGGCACTTTAACAATATTCTTTCAATCCAGAAGCAAGGAATATCTTTCCATTTATTTGTGTCTTCTTACATTTCTTTCATCAATGTCTGGTTTTCAGTGCCTAGATCTTTTACCACTTTGGTTAAACTTAACTCCTAAGCTTTTTATTCTTTTTCATGCTATTTTTAAATGGGATTGTTTTCTTCTTTTTCTGATAATTCATTACTGAATATTCTTTAATCCAGTTAGCTACCTTGGGGCATATCTGGAGTACTTAGACCATTTCATTTACTTTCTATTAATATGGTTAGAGTTGAGCATATTTGTTTTCTCTTTGTCCTATCTTTCTATTTGTTTTCTGTTTTCCCCATCTGTTCATTGTTTTTGTCTCAGTCTGTGCAGTTTGCTGAAGCACAATATACTACAGACTGGGTAATTTATAAACAACAGAAATATATTTCCCACAGTTCTGGAGGCTGGAAGCCTAAGATCACGATGCTAATGTGGTCAGGTGAGGCCACTCTTTTGGGTTGCAGACTTTTTGTTGTGTCCTCACAAGATGGAAGGAGCTAGGAAGCTTTCTGGGGTCTCTTTTATAAGATCTCTAGTCCCATTTAGGAGAGTTCCACCCTCATGACCTAACTGTGACCCAAAACCTTACGTCCCTACACCATCATGGGCATTAGGATTTCAACATGTAAATGTTGTGGGGACACAAACATTCAGACCATAGCAGTTTCCTTTTCCTCTTTTTTTTTCAGGCTTCTTTCAACTAATCCAGTATTTAAAAAAATTTTTATATCTGCTAGCTTATTTTTAAGTTTTATTTATTAATCCTTTGGTGACTTGTTAATCCCCCATTTTGCTATTTTAGAGGCTGCCTTATGGTTTATATTGTACATCTTAAATTCATCACAGTCTATCTTCAAGTAACTTTACCATACCACATAATGGAACTTTATAGTATACTTCCATTTCTCCCTTCCCAGAGAGTTCCTTTAAGACAAAACAATCATGGGTTCCATTTACCAAGTACAGTGATATATCAGTCTCTGTTGTAAGATCATTTCATTTTCACATCCACCCTAGGAGGTGTAAGTATTGCCCCTCATTTTACATAGGAATAAATTGTGACTAGAAATGTTAAGTAAATTTTCAAATCTTATGTAGCTCTTTAGTGGCATATGTGAGAGTTGAATTCAAGTTTGACCTCAAAGCCTATGTAGTAAGTCATCATATTAACTTCTCAAGTATATACAAACACACTTATAATATAATAAATTTTACTTTAACTTGGCTAAAATATTGATGAAGAATTAAGAATAATACTGAGGGTCAAGACAAGAAGGGGAAAGGGGAAGAGAAGGACAAAGTAAAAGAAAAGGAAAATAATATGAGATATATGTATATATTTTGGTCTTTTCAACAGAAATTATTTTATTGTGGAACACAAATAGCTCATCAGGCTTATTAAGAGCCTAGATGACCTATCCTTCAAGGCCATCTGATTTCTGGATAGCTTGATACTATTAAGAGAGTACAGGCAATAGATTGTGTAAGCAAACTATATACTAGAAAAGGCATAATTCTAATGGGAAAAAAACCAATAAAGTAGCATTCTGCTTTATATAGCAGGCTTATGTGTGGTTCTAAAATATGAGTTACTCTATAAAGCCAAATTGTGTCTGAGAGAAAATTCATAATTGTGTATTCAGATCTCTAGAATTGAGGGTGAGGGTTTGCACATTAATGCCTTGCTGAGAAAATGAAATTATATATATTTTTTAAATCAAGCTCCTATTGCTATCTCTTCATTTCTCCATTGGATATTTAATAGCTAGTTTTATCTCTACTGTAAGATTGACATCTCCTGGAAGATAGCTACTGCTTAGTCACAGTTATATCTCCCACAGTATCTAGAATAAAAAACATCATAAATGTTTCTTCAGTAGAAGAATGAATCATACATATGTATGTTCCCCTACTTTCATGTGGAGAGTTTTATAAACCAAATGTAGTATATATATACATCTCAGGACATTTAAGGAACGGGTCGATCAAGTCACTGACCTCCACAGCTGATTAATTCCTGACCCCTAGCCTGCTTTCTTGAGTAAATGCCCAAGCACTCTTCTCTGAGCATTGGCCTAGTTTGTGTTACTGTGACTCACTCCTCCAAAAGCAACTCTATTGCTTTCCTCTACAGTACTTAAGTCAGTGATAAGTATTCTTGGCTTGCAAATTGGAGCAAAAGTAAGTGTCCAAGATAAACCAATTGGTACCTTAGTTCAGAGACTGGGAAAACAGGGAGTTTGGGGAAACTTCCCAGAGGATATTCACAGCTCAAACCCAAGATCATGCTGGAGATCTTGAACTCTGAACATTTATGCTGTCTGCTCACCGGTGCCACCTTACAGAGCCAGGTAACTTATTTCCCCCTTTTTTCCTTTCACATTTTAGGGTAAGAATATCCCAGCATGGGCATGAGTGGCTTGAAATTGCTGAAGTACGTTCTGTTTTTCTTCAACCTGCTCTTTTGGGTAAGTGTGCCTCTTCTGAGCATGAGGAGCTCATCTCCTCCCACCTCCATTCTATTTCTCTCTCCTCTACTGAAGATCCTGGTATGGAGAGCAACCCATGCATGTCCGAATGGCAGACCCAGCTTAAAACAAGGGAGTAATAATTTCCCCTCTTCCCATCCTGCCATTGTATAAGCCTGTAAAATTGAAAAGTACCAATGCAGTTATCTTTTTTTAAAATTATGTTCAGTTAGCCACCATATAGTACATAATTAGTTTTTGGTGTAATGTTCATGATTCAATAGTTTCATATAACACCCAGTGCTCATCAGAACCCATGCTCTCCTTAATATCCATCACCCAGCTACCCCATCTCCCCACACCTCTGCCCTCTGAAACCTTCAGGTTGTTTCCTAGAGTCCATAGTCTCAGGGTTTATCTCCCTCTCTGATTCCCCCCACCACTTCAGTTTTCCCTCCCTTCCCCTATGGTCTTCCATGCTATTCCTTATGTTCCACATACAAGTGAAACCATATGATAATTGTCTTTCTCTGCTTGGCTTTTTTCACTTAACATAATCCCCTCCAGTTCCATCCATGTCAATGCAAATGGTGGGTATTCATCCTTTCTGATAGCTGAAGAATATTCCATTGTGTATATGTACCGCATCTTTATCCAGTGCAGATCTATTGGCATGCTATTCCTCTCTCTGGGGACTTTAGGCTACTACTGCTCACTGCTGACATCTATGGGTGAGAAACCTGAGACTCTCTATTCTCTGAATAAATAACACTTTCCTGCTCTCCTCCCTCCCTTAATCCCTTGGATGAATAACTGATTGAAAGGGATGTCACCTTTTCTGGGAAGGTTTCACTGCACCAAATTTAGCAATTGAATTTCAAATATAGGATCAGTTTGCACTCATGTGTCTATGAGAAGATTCTTAAAAGTTTGGCTTCTCTAGTTTTCTGCCTAGCAAGATAAACTTCTCAACCAGGCATCCCCTCTACATTGTTGTGGTTTCCAAATGGAAGACCATGTGTAAGATGTTGTGGGAACAAGGAGTAGGAGAGCTGAAGCATGAAGATACTATATTACTCACAGTGAGCTTCCCCTGGTATCTGATATGGGTAAGATGAAGCATGAGTGGGAGGAAAGTAGGATCACTTATTTTCTAGGTGCAGGGGAAAGCTGGGTAAAGAGGTTGTCCATGAAAGTCTTGATAGAGCTAATGGAAAGATATGATTTTTTTTATTCTTTGGTGGGAAAGTTAAAAAAAATTTTATTATGTTCATTAGCCAACATATAGTACATCATAAGGTCAACAAGTCATTAGTTCCATAGAAGACCCAGTGTTCATAACAACATATGCCCTCCTTAATACCCATCACATGGTTACCCCACCCCCCCCACCCAATCTCAAGTGAAAATGTGAGCAGATATTCAAGATGATGTGGGATTCTTTCTTTCAGTTCTGTGGCTGCTGCATTTTGGGCTTTGGGATCTATCTCCTGATCCACAACAATTTCAGCCTGTTCCCCTCCCTCACATTGGGCAATGCGTTTGTCATCGTGGGCTCCATTATCATGGTGGTTGCCTTCCTGGGCTGCATGGGCTCCATCAAGGAGAACAAGTGCCTGCTTATGTCAGTGAGTATCTTGCAGCAGATGTGGTACCCTAAGTAGAGAGACATGATACCTTAAGTCCCAGGCAAGATGTTCCTTGGTAGCTAACCTATGGGCACAGGAAAATCATAGGAACATAGGATTGGCACTTTAAGCTGGCCAAATCTGTCTAGAGCAATAGTATTTTGTTTCTGACTGGGGTCCCAGGGATAGGTGGAAGAGGACATTGCTATCCTCCTTGGGATTCATTGTACAGTGTTAAAAATGACCCTTGTCACAATTTCCCTTTATGACATTTTATTTCTTCATGTCTAGTTGAAATCAAGTGTGATCCATCTGCCTAAATGCTTTCACATCAGTATGTATTTTTAGGATCTGAATCAGAGTCACTAACTAATGGAAAATCTAGTCTCTAGATTCTTCTGGGTACTGTGACCCTCCTAAAATGACAGAAGATGCTTCTCTATCTCAGATCTGCACAGGATACATGATGGTGTGATGATCCAACTGAAGTGAGGCCCTAGGTGGTAGCCATTGTGATCTAACATGAGAGATGCTAGAGCTTTTCCATTGTTCCCTGTCAGTTAAGACTCCTGAAGAGCACATGTAGGCTTAGGTTTTACCTGTAAGCTCTATGAAAGAAGAGCTCCTTGTATCTCTAAGTGGACCCAGAACAGTGCTTAATATAACAGTACTACACCATCCTTAGTAAGGGTTCCCAGTCACCTTGGTTCTTCCTTAGGTTATTTGGTTAATTTTCTTTCTCTTATGGGTCAACTCTTAAACTGGAACCAAGACATAGAATAAAAAGTTCCTGTTCTCAGTTCCCAGATTAATGGCAAAAGATGGGAGCTGATAAACACAGGGAAAAGATTAAACAGGTTTAAGTAGTCAAAATTAATGTTGGGATAAAAAGGTGAAGTAGGATAAGTGACAATGTGTTTTCTGCTGTGTGTGATTAGCATAAAGGAAGTAAGCATCTACAGCTGGGGATAACTAAGTATTGGGATTGTGATTAGAATACCTCTTCTTCACATCTGTACAGGGGTCCTCTCAACTTCTACCATCACCTTATCCCAACCCCAAACTAGCCCTGATCTTGCAGAAAGGACCAGGCTCCACACTAAAGACATATAGTTTAGTTTACCGCTCTTTTGCTCAACTGTTTCAAAAAGCTGATGCCAAAATTGCTTCACTGATTCAACAAATAATATTGCATACTTGTTATGTGCATGGAGCTGTATAGGCACATGCAAAGAGGAGAATAAAGTTAGAAGACAGCTGATATGCCCTCTAAAGACTTGGAGTCTAGTTGTACAAGAATGATACATATCCCTCACAAAACAAAAGGCTTATGAAGGCCTGAGCAAGCAGAAATAGGAACTTCTGTACACATGTGGAGACATGTCTGGATGCTCCCAGGGTGCAGTGGGAGTGAGGGAAGAACTAGGATCAGTGCTATAAGCATGTCTCTACTTTGCTTCAGTTCTTTTTCCTGCTGCTGATTATCCTCCTTGCTGAGGTGACCATGGCCATCCTGCTCTTCGTGTATGATCAGAAGGTAAGCTATAAAGAACAAATTGTTGTATTTCTGACTGGGGAGACGAAGTCCTGTAATAGAGATAGAGGCAAAGTGGAAGGATGGAAGAAAGAAATTAACTGTAAATGGGGGGGGGGGTTCATGAAAGATTGCAATTGAATCATGCTTTGAAAGATGAATAGGAAGAAAAGTAGAAAAAGTTTATTCTCCACCTACGTCCTTCCCTCCATGTTCTGGCAGTAGAAAATGTCTGTCTCCATGCCCAAGAGAGCCCATGCTTTGATTGTCTTCCTCTGAAAAACCAGAGTTCTGGAAAGACAAGAGGCTACTATGAACTTCTTCCTGCAATGCTATTTCAGTCTCAGCACTTTTCCCTCTATATAAACTCCCGCTCCTCACTTCCTTAGCTTTGAGGAGATTATTTGGAAGGGAGGAGCAAATGGAACTACCAGCCATTATTAGAAATTGCTTGTTCCTTGAACTCACCTGCTTTTTATAATGTCTTCTCTGCTGGAATATGCCCCATCCAGTTGAATAATTATGTGTCTACGAGCCTGACTGAGAGCATCCAGCAATACTACTCGAACAACAGCACCAAAGCAACATGGGATTCCATCCAGTCATTTGTGAGTACAGATGGAATCCTCCTCAGCTTAGCCCAGACTTAATTTTCCAACCGTGCCTGGAGGCTAAAGGAACTTCCTTTCTTGAAAGGTCCAGAATCTAAGGTCTGCAGCCCCTAGGTCCAAAATAATGTTTAGCAGTCACAAACATGAATCTGTCTGATTGGTACAAAGTTCTCTACATTCTCTCATCCTTCACATTCTCAGGTAGGCTCACTGTCTAAGCCCTACTAAGATCTAAGGAAGACCCAAACATGTCAGACTGAATCCCCTGTGTACTTAATTTTTCATCTGTAAAATGTGAATAAGTTAAACATGCCCTTTCTACTTGAAGGAGATTTATGTGAATGAAATGGTATAATGGATCTGAAAATATTTTGTTCTAAGGAGCCATAGTAGTTAAGCTAATTCTGTATTTTCCACTACAGTCAGATCTGAAGGGCCCACATTTTCTCCAAGTTACAGTTTCCTTCTGTTAACTTTCTAACCATCATGTTTTTGGGGGGTTTGGCTTTTAGCTGCAATGTTGTGGTGTAAATGGCACAAGTGATTGGGGCGGTCACCCACCAGCATCTTGTCCCTCAAATCCACAAGTTCAGGTAATTTTTTGGCAATTTTTCTGTTATTGACCTCTTTGGTTAAACTTTCAATTATCTTAGAAACTCCAGTCATACAGGACTTAGTCCTCCCAACCAGAAACAAGGAACCTTGGACAAAATAGAGGCCAGGGAGAAAACCCAGGTTACTAGACAAATTAGACAAAAGTTGTCCAGACAACTAGACAAAAGAAAAGAAAGAAAAAAGCTCATTAGACTAGAGATGCCATCACAAATCTTGCTACCCTAAACTATTACATTAGAGGGGAAAAGTTTATGTGATAGTGGCAGAGGATTATATCTACATTTTTCTTGAGCAAGAAGTAGGTCTTATGGTTGAAAGTGAAAATTATAAAGTTGAGGTAGAAAACCTCCCCCTTTTCCTGTTTCTCTGCTTTTCTTCCTTGGAAATGGCAACATCCAGCCTCTTGGTAAAATGAATCATTAGTAAAAGAGTCTGGAGTTGGGGGAGAGAGAGTTGGTAGAACTATTGAAACAACCTGCCCACTTATTTTTTTTTTTTCATTGTGTTATGTTAGACCTCCAGACTAGGGCGAGAGAAGAAGCCAAGATTACATCCCAAGATTAAGTTCCTAAATTCCTGTTACCTGGTGTTATCCACCTTAGGGTTGTTTAAAAATCTCCAGAAATTTTTAGGTCTCTGAAGAAAGATTGAGATACTCACCAACTAGCCCTGGCCTAGAGCTTGGTAGGGCCATGATAGATTCAGGTTTCAACAGAAGCTGAAAAGCAACCAACCCTAGAATTGCATAGGCTATCTCCCCATTTATTTGTCCCAAGTCAGCAGGGGATGTTTAAAGAACATAAGGACATCTATTGCTGAAATGCCTCTCAGGAGCCAGTTTAACTCTGTATGTAGAAATCTAGGACTTCGACGTTAGATGCTACTATGATGATGACAAGACCAGAAAAATCTGTAGTTTAATATTATCTGTTTTATGCCTGTTTCTTCATACACAGAAAGAAAATAAAAATGGCCTAAGTCTTTTGGCATAAGGCAAAATATGAACTATCTTCTGAAATTAGGTTCCTTATCAAGTCGAATAATAGACTGGTATCCTTTGTATTTGTAATTTTTTCTAGGGTTGCTATGCACAAGCAAAACTGTGGTTTCACTCCAACTTCCTGCACATTGGAATCATCACTATCTGTGTATGTGTGATTCAGGTAAGAACTTAATCATGGGACTATTGTGAAGATTAAATTAGGTAAGTCAAGTAAAGTTTTAGAACAGTACCAGATACATAGTACATGCTCAATAAACGTGAGTTTCCCCAGTCAGGTAGCAAATGATGTCATTACCAATTTAGGGCATACAGAAAATATGCTGTAAGATCTATCTGGTCAACTGATCACTAAGAGATATGAGTGCTTCATAGTCAAATTAAAAATCATCAGGCAGACCTCTACTTTGGTCATTCACTGAGCTGGTATGGAAAGCTTGTGATAGAATAGCATTCTTTGTGAGTAACTGTCCTTGTATGCCAAGCAGGAGCTGATGATAAAAATCATAATCATAATTTCTCTGCTTAGCATGGTAAGTCAGGGGTGAATTGGGGATAGTTTTGTGTTCTTTATTATGTGACATTTCTACTAATTTTATACCCAAGTATTTTGGGTATGTCACAGAAGAGCTAAGAAGTAATCAAGAAGCTCAGAGGGAAATAATTTTTCTCTGCTTGGAAACTAAGGAATCTCAGGGCACAGGGAGAGATGACTCATTGCGCAAAGTGATGACTTGTGCAGTACTTGACTATACAAGTGACTTCTTAAGGAGACGAAGATGTCCCAACACTCTATCCTCTACTGTTCTGACACCATCACCCCCACTACCATTCTAAAGCAAAAGGAGATAATAGAGAAGGAATTGGTGAATAATGGCATGAAGGGTAGTTCCAGTGTGATGGACACTCTTTTTCTCTGGGGCTAATCCCAGGGGTGTGGGAGAGATGGCTCCTCCTATGAAGACTTCACATTTTCTCAACTCTTTTCTCAGGTGTTGGGGATGTCCTTTGCGCTGACCTTGAACTGCCAGATTGATAAAACCAGCCAGGCCCTAGGGCTGTGACATGATACTGCCTTGTGCTGGAGAGGCTTATTTCATCTTTGGAACCCAAAATCAGTTATTAGCATGAAGGCTTAAATGGTCACCTCTTGGCCTGGTGTCTTTGTCCCCTTCTCATCTTTTCCCTGTTTTGGTCTCTGTATCACAAAACCAGAAAAGAAGGTATTAGCCAGACATTTCCCATCTCAGGCACCAGAACAATGATTTACCCACTCATGGGGCAGCTATGTCCCTCAAGGTGGTGACACTAATACCTGAGCATTTTTTGGACATGAGAAGCCAAGAGAACCTGCACTAATGGCTCAAGATCAAAGGATGGGTTTGGGACTTGAATTTTTGCATCTGCTTGTTGTCAAATAAGGCTCCAGCCTCTAAATCATGCCCAGTCCACTCTCCAAAGCCAAGCAAAAGAGAAGCTGAAGGGAGCTCTGGGGCCAGACTCTTTGGATCATTGTCACAACCCTCTGCTTCCTTTTGGCTGGGCCTGGGCCTTCACTATAGGAATGACAGAGTACTCTTTCTCCAAAGAGAAACTTTGCAACTTCCTTATTAAAGGACCTTATTGATTCTTTCTGTCTTTCCAGAAGTAACTGCCCAGTGATTCATATCCTGACTTCAGCCAGTCTCTTAGCCTTTGAGTTACATAGCTACGGAAGAACTTAGCAGGACTGGTATCTCTAGTGATTTAGCTGATAATCACATTCGTAAGAGTTCTGGTATTATTTTTCTATCAAATAAGGTTTTGTTAATGTACTATTTTATCTCTTCAATAAATAAAACAGCTTATGATCTCAATCATTACATTCTCATTCCTATATCTCAAATGTTTTCTGTGACTGTGACTAATTGCCCTGCCAGCAAGCTGGATATATTAGTTATCCATTTGTTGCATAACAAATTATTCCAAAACTTAGGAGCTGAGAACATGTACTTATTATCTTACATTTTTTGTGAGTGATGAATCTGGGAGCAGCTTACCTGAGTGATTCTGGTTCATAGTCTCTCACAAGACTACAATCAACCAATCAATCAATCAATCAATCAGCCCTGTCAACCAGGGCTACAATCATCTGAAGGCTCAACTGGAAAATGATATACTTTCAAGATCTTTCATATGCCTCTTGGTAGGCCTCAGTTCTTTGCCACATGCCACCTTCCACAGGGTTGCCTTATGACATCACAGTTGATTTCCCCCATTACAAAACATCCAAGGGAGAACATGAAATCCAGCACCCCAAACAAGCCACAATCCTTTAACAATCTAACTCAGTAGTGCCATCACATCAATCCTTCCATATTATATTCCTTAAAAGTGAGTCAAAAATTTCAGCCCACACTCAGGGTCAGGAGGTTACCAGAGAGCAGAAATCATTGGGGGAGCATTTTAGAGGTTGCCAGCCACATGTCTTTTGGGCAGGAAAAGCTTAATTGGATTGTCTATAAGCTAAATTAAATTGTCTAATAACCATATGTAATAAGGCATAAGATCTGAATGTATCTAAATACAGAACCAAATGTAGAGAAGGCAGAGAAAAGGACAGAAGAATTTGGTTTTGTGTGGGATCTTTCACCTCCGTTTAAGGAAAATCGGTCATTTTAGTGGTAGTTATAGGGAAACCTTCAATACTATGTTTCTCTTGGGATAAAATTCAGATTCCTTATTATGTCTACCAGGACCTATATGATATGTCTCACCCTTGGCCCTCCACTTCTTGCTGTTTTATTCTAACTTTAGTTCTATTGAAGTTTATTTAGTAGCTCTGAGCTTTATTTATACGGACTTATTTTTCCCATTCATCCAATGATCACTCTGGATAATTCCTTTGCCCTAAGGAAGGTTTCCCTGGTATTAAGTTTAGCACCTATTGAGGTCTTTACAAGTATGAGATAGTGTGCTAAGAGCTTTCCACACATCTCCCCATTTAAATCTTGATAAAATGTCTTTTATGAATACCTCCATAATGCACTCATAGAAACTTCACAGATCGTATTACATTTTATTTTAATTGCTATTCATTTGTCTCTATTAATTATTGGCCTAAGTTAGAAACAACGAGAAAAGAAAAAAATTAACTATAAATAAAGATTGTGCCATAATCACAATACAGCTCAAATTTTAAAACCCATAAAACTACAGGATAAAAAAAATCTAGGCCAATTATTTTGAAAAGAAGCTGTACTTGCTATAAACATTTTTCTAAAATAATAGGAACCATCCAAATTGACTCAAATAGAAAAAGGAGATTTCTGTTTCTGATAAGATAGACTAAACTTCCACTATAGACAACTAAAGTGCTAGATAAAAGCTTTAAAACAATTTATTATGAGTACTGTTGAGTTGGAATGAAAGTAAGGAATACTAGAGCAAGAAACTTGGTGATGATGGGAAACAGAGGGGTAAGAGAAATTCCAGGACATTTGTCAAACTAGGTGAACTTGGATTTCAGTTTTCATGGCACATAGGGTACATGGCAAATTTCAGGGTCTTAGGTGGAGAGTCTAAGCAGAGATATTTCCTCTTTTAAGTCAGAGGCACCAAAGTGCTATACCTTACTATAAGAGTAAACTAGAAATACCACTCATTTTCTCAAAAGATTGCATGAAAATCTGTCTGCAGCTTGGCAATATAGCAGAGGAAAGCAACATCCCTAAAAAGTTGCATCCGTAATCTGGCCATTATGTGGACTCAAAATGAAAACTTAAAGTGTCTGATTCATCTGCAAAATCTCAAACTAAAATTTAAAGTAGTCCAAACAAGAAGTTACCCCAGGCTCTGGCAGAAGCAAAGAACTGGATATTGCACGTATGATGAATCATTAAATCCTACACCTGGGATGCCTGGGTGGCTCAGTTGGTTAGGCAGCTGCCTTCAGCTCAGGTCATGATCCTGGTGTTCTGGGATCGAGTCCTGCATCAGGCTCCTTGCTCGGCGGGGAGCTTCTCCCTCTGCCTCTGCCTGCCACTCTGCCTGCCTGTGTGCGCGCTCTCTCTCTCTCTCTGACAAATAAGTAAATTTTTTAAAAAAGATTAAATCCTACACCTGAAACGAATATTAGACTGTATGTTAACTAACTGGAATTTAAATTAAAACTTGGAAAAATTAATAATAATAATAATAGTAATAATAATACATGATCTCCATGAATCTCAAAAAGCAAATTTTTAGATAAATTGAACTACTCACAATTAAAATTCACTAAAAATATGAGAAAACAAGGAACTACGAGCCTAGGGAAACAACAAACAATAGCAATGGACCCATAAAACTTCAGATATTATACTAACTTAAAACAAATATATAGCCATTTTTTTATATTTAAGAAAATAAAGAACAGCTTTAAAATATGTGCAGAGAAGGGACGCCTGGGTGGCTCAGTTGGTTAGGCAGCTGCCTTCGGCTCGTGTCATGATCCCAGCGTCCTGGGTTCGAGTCCCACATTGGGATCCTTGCTCGGCAGGGAGCCTGCTTCTTCCTCTGCCTCCGTCTGCCAGTGCTCACTCCCACGCGCTCTCTCTCTCTCTCTCTGACAAATGAATAAATAAAATCTTTAAAAAGAAAAAAAATATATGCAGAGAATAACTGAAAGAAAGAGTAATCATTTTGAAAGGGGAAATACAGTGGTTGAAATTTTTTAAGTTTAAATGAACAATTTGAAAACAAACTTGCTATAAGTAAAGCAAAATTAATAAATGAGAAGATTTATATGAATAAATTAATTAGAATGTAGCTATAGTGGGTTGAACTTAGTCCCAAAAAGGTTATGTCCAAATTCTAATCCCTAGTACTAGTAAATAAAATTTTATTTAGAAATGGGGTCCTTGTAGATGTGATTAAATTAGTGATATTGAGATTAGATCATCCTATATTTAGGGTGAGCCCTAAATCCAATGTTTTATGTCCTCATAAGAGAAAAGAGAGGGATATTTTTAACTCAGATACAGAGAAGACCCAAAGGGCAAGGCCAGGTGAAGACAGAGGCAGAGATTGGAACAATGTGTCTAAAGCCAAGAAACACAGGATTGCCAAGAACTACCAGAAGGTAGGAGAATAACATGGGACAAATTCTTCCTCAAGGCATCCAGAAGGAACCAACACCCGGAGACATGTTGATTTTGGACTTCTAGCCTTCAAAATCATGAGAGAATGATTCTCTTTTGTTTGAAGCCACCAAATTGTGGTGCTTTATTCCAACAGCTCTAGGATAGTAATACAGTAGCACATAGAAGGAGTGAAAAACATGAATGCAAGATTAAGAAATATTGAGGACAGAGTTATAGTCTAACATAAGTGTAACTTGATTTCTGGAAAGAGGATATACAAAGCATAATAGACACAATACTTGAAGTCATAATTGTTGAGAATATTCCAGAACTGATGAAAGATGCAATCCACAAATAAAAAGTCAAATGAACTACTTTCATGAAGAAAAAAAAGAAAATCACACCTAGACTTAACATGGTGAATGGGGTGAATGGGGGTGTAGATTTAAGAACAGCAATAGAAGTTGTAGTTCTAGTAATAGGCAAACAGAATGGAAAATTAGAGCACCAACATTACCTATGTTAAGAAAGTATGAACTATTATCACAAATACTTGTCTTTTGATTCTTTGTCAGGACACACCATTATAGGTGGGAGGAGTCATGTGGAAGACCTTTATATTGAACCCCACCCTCCGTCAGAACAAACCAGAGCTTGATGCCCTGTAGTTACTTTAAACTCTGATAACTACAGAATGGAATGCTGTGGTTTTGAACCAATTAGGAAAGGAAAATGAATAGGAAAAGCAAAAGGAAACCTCCTCATGTTGTTGTGATAACAGAGCAAACCTCCCATGTCTTTGCACACCAGCTAAACAAGGTCTAGATGGACTAGTGACCCTCAGAACTTAAACTGGCTTGAAGTCATCCCAACTAAACATACTATAGAGAACTGAGAGAAGCAAGTTCAAAATATCTCTGTAATATTGAACCAGGTCCTGGAACTCTCTAAGCAACAGAAATTGACAACAAGCCTAATAGCGGTTCCAGACAAGACTTTTCAGACACGTGTTTTAGATCAACTATCAACTATGCTTACCATGATATAAAAGTAAATCACAAACTTTAAAGTTTCTACCAGGAATAGGAAACCATAAAAGAAAAAAATCACAAATTTTAAAAAGAACCAAATAACATCTAGAGATGAAAAAAAGCAAAAACTGAAGTTAAAAACTTTAATTCAGTAAAAGATTGAATACAAACAAAAGACAGAATTTGTGACTTAGAAGATAGAACAGAAAAAAAAAATACTGAGAACACAGCACAAATATGTAAAAATATAGGAAATGTAGAGAGGATGAGAGATGTAGAAAATACAGTTTGAGTCCATTTGATCAGAATCCTAGAATGAATGGAGAGAATAAATGGGCCGAAGAAAATATTTGAAGGGAATATGAGTGAGAATTGATGAAACACCCAATGCACAGATTCAAAAGGTTCACTCAATCTCAAGAAGGTTAAATAAAAACAAATCCACCTCTCCAGTCATAGGAAAACTTAAGAAAACCAGAGACAAAAACCCTAAAGCAGTCAGAGGGAAAAGAAAGATTATCTTTGAAGAATGATAGATTAACCATTGACATATCAGTAGTAATTCTCCTTAGAAGAGTGTGGACCTCAAAATGCTAAAGTTGAAATAAGAATGTTCTTAGAAGGGCGCTTGGGTGTCTCAGTCGGTTGGGTGTCTGCCTTTGGCTCAGGTCATGATCCATCCCAGTTGGGATCAAACCCCACAGCAGGCTCCCTGCTCATTGGGAAGCCTGCTTTCCCTCTCTCACTCCCTGTGCTTGTGTTCCTGCTCTCTCTCTCTCTCTCTCTGTGTCACACTCTCACTCTCTGTCACAAGAAAGAATGTTCTTAGAGGAAAAACTAAGACTAAATAGCCAAGAGAATTTGTAATCATTACACACTCACTAAAAATCTAAAGGATAAATTCCAGGTATAAATAAAGTGATCTCAGATGAAAATCAGAAATACAAGAAAAATCAAGAAGGAAAAAAATGGTTAAACACATACGCATGTGTAAACAACCATTGATTCTAGAAAACAATTATCATAATGCATTGTTGGGGTAAAACCAAGAAGTAAATACAAAATACTAGACAACAGCAAGTCAAGAAGAGGATAAATGGAGTTTCAGTATTTATTGTTTATCTAGGAGAGAAGTAAATATTTTTTAAATCCATAGTTTGAAAGGTGAAGTGTACATAATTTCTAGGGTAGTCACCACAAGGAAAGAAAAAACTTTTTAAACTTTCAATAGACTAAAAATCAATGAAAGTTAACACATTACAAGATTTAAGAGAAAAACAAGAGGAAAGAAATTACTCTTATAAAGTCAAGGTAGTGGATACCTGTGTGTGAAGGGAGCCAGTTGTGAATGTGAAGGAATACACAGAGACTCGTGGGATGGCAGTAGTCTTCCATTCTTGATCTTGTAACTGGTAAGCACTAATCAGGAGAAAGGTGGTCAAACTCGGTTAAATACACTTTAAGGCAAATAGCATTTATAGAATGAAGACATTTTATAATGATAAAACTTGCAACACATGAAAATAAAACTTTAAATTTGTATAATCCTGCTGTGATTGTGTTCAAAACTGTCTAAGCTAAACTACACAACCTACAATTTCTGGTTCTGTGTGTTTCTGGTTAGGGTGGGCCACAAGAGACATTTCTTTTTTTTTAAGATTTTATTTATTTATTTGATAGAAAGAGTGAGAGGGAGAATGAGAGGGAAGAAGGTCAGAGGGAGAAGCAGACTCCCCATGGAGCTGGGAGCCCAATGTGGGACTCGATCCCGGGACTCCGGGATCATGACCTGAACCGAAGTCAGTTGCTTAACCAACTGAGCCACCCAGGCAGCCCCCACAAGAGACATTTCTGCATGAGGTTTGGAAGATGGTAGGAAAGCAGCAGTTATATTGTTTTTTTTTTTAATTTTTTAAAATTTAAATTCAATTAGCCAACATATAGTACATCATTAAGTTTTGATGTAGTGTTCAGTGATTCATTAGTTGCATCTAACACCCAGTGCTCATCATATCACATGCCCTCCTTAATGCCCATCACCCAGTTTCCCCATCCCTCCCACTTCCTTTTACACAACCTTCAGTTTGTTTCCTGGAGCCAAGAGTCTCTCATGATTTGTCTCCCTCTCTGATTTTGTCCCATTCAGTTTTCCCTCCCATTCCCTATAATCCTCAGTGCTACTTCTTATATTCAACCTAAATACTCATACTGTTTTTCCACTTAGAAGTTATGAGCAGAGTCAACAGATATCACAGGTCTGCTGGCTCACCTTGGTGGTGTGAACAGCAGCCAGTCTAATAGCTCTCACCTTCGACTGGATCCCCCTTCAGCTTCTCAAACTCTTGAGTCGGGTACATGCTAAGTTTCAGGACAAAGGGCATTAGTTTCTCCTGCAGGACACTACAGTATTATGCCTGGAGTCCTGAGAACTGACATACATTCCTGTCTGTCCAAGAAAGTTCCAGCTCACTTCCAAGTCTGTTCCTGCTTTCCCCCACTTTAATTCCATCATTCCTTCCCAAATGCCTCCCCTGCAGACTTCAAGCTCTAACATCAGATGACCAGAAAACATCCTTTCAGAGATTGTTTAACCAGATTGTGTAAAGTCAAATCCCTGTAACAAACTGGTTCATAAATACACATTTTAAGTGGGCATGGAACATGGAACAATTTGTGAAAATTGAGCATAAGGTAATTTGTGTCACTATTTCTGTCTTCAGCTCTTTTATTTAAAGATATTTTTCCAGTTTTATTGAGATATAATTGACATATGATATTATATAAATTTGAGGTTTACAAAGAAGTCATTTGATATATGTATATATTGTGAAATTATTACCACATAAAATATTATTGAAAGTCTGTGATATGCTAAGAGCTTGGGTGCTTGAGATATATGCACGCAACAAAAATCTCTGCCTTCAAATTGCTTACATTTTTCTGGAAAGGGGTAAACATTAGAAATAAATGCAGTGTACAATTAAATTCTGTAGTATGTTATGAAGTGACATGTACTGTGAAAAAAATTAGATTGCCTAAGGGGCAATGTTATACACAACTAATGAATCATTGAACACATCAAAAATAATGATGTACTCTATGTTGGCTAACTGAATTTCAATAAAATATGAAATAAAATACTATGATACTTAAACTTGACAAGAACAATATAAGAGAGAAAAATTAGAGCACAATCTTATTCATGAATATAGATGCAAAAATTTTAAATAAAATACTGGCAGAATTAATAGCAACATATAAAAAATATATTTTGTGTTCAAATAATTTTATCTTGGGAATTAAATAAATGCATGTCACTTAAAAATACATGAATGTAATTTACTTCATATTAAAGGAGAAAATATATAATTATTTCAATATTTTAAAAATACATCTGACAAAATTCAAAATATGCTCCTAATAAAAATTAGACAGTGAAATTGTCTAAACTGCTACTGCTAAGATTCCTACTAACACCTTTTCCCCCCTAGCTTTATAGGAGAATAGTTTAAAAATATAATTGTACATATTTGAGGTATAATATGATGATTTGATATACATATACATTGTGGAATGGTCACCAAGATCAAAATACTTGACATATTCATCACTTCACATAAAAAAAAAAAACCTAAGAGTATCCAGCACATAGTGGATGATCAGTAAATACAGGCTGAAAAAGTGAATGCAGATATATTCATTGATTTTCACCCATTTAAAAAATTAGGTATAACATACATGCAGTAAGATTCACTCTTTTAGGTGTGCAGTTCTGTGAGATTTAACAAGTGTTTACAGTCATGTAACCACCACAATTTCTGCACAATTTCCCCACACCTCTTTGTAGTCAGGACCTTCTATCCTCCTCAGTCCACTCACAATCACACATCTGATTTCTGTCCTTCTAGGTTTGCTTTTGTAAGAATGTCATAAATGGAATCACACAGTAGGCAGCCTTTACAGTCTGGCTTATTTAATTTAGCATAACACTTTTGAAATTCTGTATTAATGCATTATATAAGTAGCTTGTTGTATACCATTGTGTATTGTACCATAGTTTGCTTATCCATTCCCCACTTGAAAGGTATTTGGTCTATTTCCAGATTTCATTACATGTGAATTTTAACTTCTTTTTATTTGTTTAAAAGCCTATTGGCATCTGGGACTATAGGAAGAAAGCATGTTCAAAACTTTAGCTCATATTAGCTTACACGTTTGTATGATCTGTGTTGGTACTAATAGAGATATTTTATTTAAGACAAAGTGTAATCGTTTCCTGATAACAAAACAAGAGGTATAATGAAAAGCATAATCATAGATACTGAGTCCTGTTTGACCATCATCATGGACCTGCTTTGGAATCTTGGTGGGCATGTGTCCTTTCTTTGACCAGCTTGAATCTTGTGACTATTCTGCCCTCATACTGGGGAAAACCTACCATATTATGAGACAAGTCCCATTTTCTGAAGTTTATTTTTTTTTGTGGGGGGGAGGAGAGTATTTTTTTTTAAACTTAAATTCGATTAGCTAACTTATAGTGTATCATTAGTTTCAAATGTAGTGTTCAATAATTTATCAGTTATATATAAATGATCATCTGTTTAATCAAATTAATCCCAATGTATATAATGTATTACAAATAATCTAAATTACTCTCCCAATACCTTAAACTTGATTTGCAGCCAAAAACAATGCATGAAAAACTTTAGCTGTGGCAGGAAATGGTGGAAAGCAGTGTCTTTAATCCATAACTGACAAATACTGAAGTCTGGCGTGAAGACATATTGCAGCCAATGGATTTGACACTTGCCAAGCACCAATTTAGAAAATCACTTTTAGGTGATAACAGGCTGTGTGAAACTCACATTTTGGTGCACAGAGGCCTGGAATTTCTGTGGAAAGACTGGAAAAGGAAAATAGTGAGGGATATTGGCAGTCTGAAAGAGTGAGGTGGAGAAAGCAGAACATTGGACTATGAGGTCTGTAGATGTGACTACTCCTCCTCCTGATGTGATCAAGGATACTTTACCTTTCTGGACTCGATTTACTTATCCATAAAACAAATGAACAGGAAAAGCACTGACTGCACAATGTAGAGCTCTTCTGCCAATCACCTGTGTGACATTGGACAAGTTGGCCTTCTTGTTATATGAAATGAGAGGTTTAACAGTTGCACAACAATATTAATACTACTGAACTATACACTTAAATGGTTAAAATGGTCAATTTTATCTTATGCATATATTTTGCTGCAATAAAAAATATATTTCAAATAAAAAACAAACAAACAAAACACAAAACACCAAAGAATAAAATACACACTTAAAAACTTCTAACAAAACTATAATAGAAAGGTACTTTCTTAAATTTCTATGGCAAAAGTAGAGTATAAGAATTAGAAAAAACAAAACTGGGCATAAGAAGTAGGGTCCACAGTTGGGCCCTCATTCAGGTTTACACCTAGGTGAATCATAGCTTAGGTCCAAGCTGTGTAGAGTTATTTTGGGGTCATTCCTGAGTCATGGTAGCTACAAGGACCAGGAAAAAGTAAGTAATAAAGCAATTCTAGTGGAAGGAACTTCTACCTGAGACCTTAAGGATATCTTAAATTTAATTTTACGAGGTTAATTACCAACTATTAGCCAAAGATAGAAATAGACACATTAAACATGGCAACGTGAGTGAGAACCAGCAAAAGCAAACAGAGCAGGGAGGAGCAAGACAGCACAGGAGTAGGAGACCTAAATTTCAGCAGGTCCCAGGAGTTCAGCTAGATAGTTATCAACCATTCTGAACACCTACAAACTCATCGGGAGATTGAAGAGAAGAAGAGCAGCAATTCTATGAACAGAAAAGTGACCCCTTTCTGGAAGGTAGGATGTGTGGAGAAGTGAATTCGAAGGGATATACAGGAAGAGAGACTGTGGGGGGAGGGGCTGGCTCCTGGTAAGCAGCAGAGCACAGAATCACAACTTTTAGAAGACTGCTCCACTGAGGAGCATAGTGGCTCCAGCGGTGTGGGGGTGTGGTGGAACCCTCACAGGGACAGTGTGGTCCCTCAGGATCCTCAGGGTCACAGAAAGACCTGGGGTGTGTGTGTCAGAGCTCCCAGGTATTGGAGCGGGGAAGCTGGCTGCAAAGATGGAGCCAAGGAGTGAGCTCCCAGGTCAGGGTTACCTTAGACCATGATCCGAGGCACAGGTGGGCCACTACTCTTCAAGCAGGGACCACACAAGCAGCAGATCTGGAGGGGGGCTCACCTTTCTTCTCTGGGAGGAGTGGCACAGGACCATGCTGCAGGAATCTGCTGGGTTTGGAGACTCCAAATGGGTCCAAATGTCAGAGATAGAAAGGCTTGGTCACAGGCTGGGTGAGCATGGAGTGCGGCCAGAGACCAGGGAGACAGGCATGGTTGCCTGATTTTCTCTGAGGTTGCACTGAGGAGTGGGGACCGAGCTCTTGGCTCCTTCCAGCTGGAGATTGGGAGGCCGCCATCATCATTCTCCTCCTCCAAAGCTCTACAGAAAGTGTTGAAGGAACAAAAGCTCCTGAGAGCAAACTCGAGCAGACTACTTGGCCTGGCCCCTGGCAAGGGTGGTGCAATTCCGCCTCTGGCAAAGACATTTAAGAATCATGGCAACAGGCCCCTCCCCCAGAAGATTAGCAGGAACATCCAGCCAAGACACATTCACCGATCAATGAGAATTGCAGAACTCCAGAATTAGGGGAATGCAACACATAGAATTCATGGCTTTCCCCACTGATTCTTTCATCTTTCAAAGTTAAATTTTTTAAATTTTATTTTTTTCTTATTCTATTTTTAAAATTTTTCCTATTTTGCCTTTATTTTAAATTAAATTTAATTTAATTTTTTAAATTTTATTTTATTATTTCAGTGTTCCAAGATTCATTCTTTGTGCACCACACCCAATGCTCCATGCAATATGTGCCCTCCCTAACACCCACCACCAGGCTAACCCACTCCCCTACCCACCTCCCCTCCAAAACCCTCAGTTTGTTTCTCAGAGTCCACGGTCTCTCATGCTTCATCTTCCCCTCTGATTTCCCCCAATTCACTTTTCTTTTCCTTCTCCTAATGTCCTCCATGTTATTCCTTATGCTCCACAAGTAAGTGAAACCATATGATGATTGACTTTCTCTGCTTGACTTATGTTACTCAGCATAATCTCCTCCAGTCCCATCCACATTGATACGAAGGTTGGGTATTCATCCTTTCTGATGGCTGCATAATATTCCATTGTATATATGGACCTTATCTTCTTTATCCATTCATCTGTTGAAGGGCATCTTGGCTCTTTCCACAGTTTGGTGGTTGTGGCCATTGCTGCTGTGAACATTGGGATACATATGGTCCTTCTTTTCACTACATCTGTCTTTTAACCCTTTTAAACTATTTTATCTTATCAATGCCTTTTTTAAAAAATCTTTTTTAATTTTCATTTTTGTAGTCATATTCTATCCCTTCATTGTTTTAACCTTATTTTTTGTACATGTATGGGTTTTTCTTTCTTTAAAATTTTGGGATACAGTTTCTTCTAACAGATCAAAATATACCCTAATCTAGCACATAGCTTTGTTCTAGTCTCCAGCCTAATCACATTCTTTCCTCTTTTTTTCATTCTTCTTTCAATCAACTTATCAATTATTTCTTTGGAATGTCACATTCCATCCCTTCATTGTGTTTACCCTTATTTTTGTATATATATAAGCTTTTCTTTATTTAAAATTTTGGGAGGCAGTCTCTTCTAACAGACCAAAATACACCCAAAATCAAGCGTGTGGCTCTGTTCTATTCACCAATCTAATGTATGTATATGTATATATATTTTGTTGTTGTTGTTGTTGTTTGCTTTTTTCCCCTCCTTTATTCTCCCTCTAGTTTTGGGTCTCTTCTGATGTGGTAAGTGTATATTTTTCTGGGGTTGTTGCTACCTTTTTAGTATTTTGTTCTCTCATTCATCTATTCTTATCTGGATAAAATGATAAGGCAGAAAAACTCTCCTGGTGGGGGGGGGAGGAACAAGAGGCAGTACCAATGGCTAGGGATCTAATTAATACAGACATTAGTAAGCTGTCAGAACTAGAGTTCAAAATGATGATTACCAAGGTGCTAGCTGGGCTTGAAAAAAGCATGGAAGATACTAGAGAATCCCTTTCTGGAGAAATAAAAGAACTAAAATCTAACCAAGTTGAAATAAAAAAAATCTATTAATTAAAGACGGCATATATTGCATGGAGCACTGGGTGTGAAGCATAAACAATGAATCTTGGAACACTGAAAAAATAAAATACAATTAATTTTAAAAAATAAATAAAAGCAGAATGTCAACTTAACAAAACACAAATAAATAAATAAAGACCTAAATGTGAGATTGGAAACAATAAAGCTCCTTAAAAAAACATAGGCAGGGAGTAGAGACAAGATGGCGGGGGAATAGGAGGAGGCACTGTTTCAACCTGTACCCTAAAGTAAGCTGATTACCTACCAAAGAACTCCGATCACCCATGAAATCAGCCTGAGATCAGAATTATACATGTCTGGATCTCTACAGGGGCAGAAGACACCAGTGGCAGGTAAAGTGGAGTGGGAATATAGGACTAATATCAGAAGATAAACAAAAGGGGGAGGGAGCCACCAGAGGCGACCTTTTGGAAAGTAATACCCCAATACGAGAGTGCCTTGCCTCTGGGGACCAGCATTAACTTGGAATCTGATTGAAAGCACTCAAAAAGAGCAAAAGATCATGGGAGGAAATTGAGTGAATCGGGGCAGTTTGGGACAGGGGCTTAAGTCCCCGGACCCAGGACAACCACCCTTGAGCCAGAGAGAGTGCGGCGGAGAAACCAGGTCTTGGTCCCTGAGCCACCAGTGCACCTGAGAGTTCATAGGGTCCCATGACCAGCTGGGAGCCTCGCCAGCTGGCAGAAAAACAGCCTTTTTGCACTCTTCCATGCAAGTGCCATGCCATGCTATCAGAGCCTGGGTCGCGCGCGCCCCACACCCTCCCCTGAGAGAGGTGTGCACAGGCACCAGCCCAGCGCTCTCAGACCCGGAAAGACAAGGCACTCCCAGCCGGGGTCGGGGGGAAAATCTCAGTGTGCAATCGCTGCTTGGAACCTCTCCAGCGGTCCGGAGCTGCCCAGATAACCACTGCTGTCGTGGTTTTGGGTACAAGCAGGAGTTCCTGTGTCCCCAGGGACCGCAACTCGGAACGTGCTCTGCCAGTGGCCAAGGGGGAACTTATGTGCTCTGCAGCACCCAGAGAGGAACAGACTGAGGCTTCTCTCTCAGAGGGAGGTCTGGGTGCAGTTTGCTTTCCTCTAAACCTCCAAAAATCATCAAAAGCTGTCAAGGCGGAGGGGGGGGCAGAAGAACAAACAAAGATAAAAACCTCCAGAGAACAAAAGCCTGAAAAACCGGTTTCCGCAGAGCCCACTCCCTTGAGGGGGGGCGGGAGTACTTAACTCAGGGAACATTGCCTGAAAACCCACGTGGCAGGCCCCTCCCCCAGAAAACCAACCAGGAAAAAAAAAAAAGGAAAAGAAAGACGACAAGAGAACAACCACCACTACTTCATAGATACAACTTTTATTTTTAATTCGTTCCCACTATCCTGGTTCATTATTTTTATATAGACAATTTTTTAACCTATTTACCATCACAGTGAGATGTCCAGTACATCAAATTCCATAATAACCTTTTAACCTGAACTTTTTGATACATATACCCGTGTTTTCCTTTTGCTTTTCTATTTTTTAATTTTTTTTTATATTTTAGCTTAGTTTAGTTTAGTTTATTCCTTTTTTGGTATTTTTATTTTTTAATATTCATATAGAGTTAAACTTCAAGGTAATCTCCTTTCCCCAATCAATGCTACCCCTTTAGGTAAAATAATTTTTAATCCCCCTTTATCTTAGGAAAGTTGAGCCCTTTAACAAAGATATCAAGATACATCCAGGAAGAATCAAAATAAACTTCCTCACCCACACTGAGAATTTATAACCACTCTCCCATCTTTTTCCCCCGCCAGTGTTTCTGTGAATTTGTGTTTGTCCTGATAGTATATAAATCTTATACTTGGGGTTCTTTTAGACGAGGTTCTTTTCTTTTTTTGCTTTTATATATATATATTTTTTTCTCTTGTCATATACTTTTATCAGTCTTTTTGTTTGCCTGTTTTTGTTTGTATACTTCATAAATCTTACCTTGGGGCCCATTTGGGCTGAGCCTTCTCTTTTATCTTCCTTTTTTTCCTGTCTGTCTGTCTCTCTCTCTCTCTCTCTCTCTTTTTCTTTTCTTTTTTCTTTCATTTGAGTGGGGACTCCTGATTGCTTAGAAGCATTCCAGGGTTCACCTTGACTGCACCACGGTTGATACATTCAGCTACATCTGTTCAGCCATCTCTCACCAAAATGAGTAGGAGGAGGAATGCCCAACAGAAGAAAAATTCAGAGGATGGGCCCTCTGCAACAGAGCTAATGGCTATCGACATAGACAATATGTTGGAAAGGGAATGCAGGCTAACAATTATCCAGGCAATAGCTAGGTTGGAAAAAGCCATGGATGACCAAACTGAATTGATTAGGGCAGAACTGAAAGCCACCAGGGATGATGTTCACAATGTTAGGGCAGAACTGAAAGCCACCAGGGATGATGTTCACAATGATCTCAATGAGTTCCAATCTAATCTAAATTCTCTAAAAGCTAGGGTAACTGAGACAGAAGATAGAATTAGTGATCTGGAGGACAAACAGATGGAGAGAAAGGATCAAGAGGAAGCCTGGAACAAACAGCTTAGAAGCCACAAAAACAGATTCAGGGAAATAAATGATGCCATGAAACATTCCAATGTCAGAATTATTGGAATCCCTGAAGGGGAGGAGAAAGAAAGAAGTCTAGAAGATATAGTGGAACAAGTTCTCCATGAAAAATTTCCCAATCTCGCAAATGAAACCAGCGTTCATGTACTAGAGGCAGAACGGTCTCCCCCAAAGATTATAGATTCTCGAAAGACCTGGAGACACCTAATAGCAAGAATGAAGAATTATAATTGTAGGAAGACCCTCTTGAAGGCAGCTAGAAGAAAGAAGCTCCTTACATACAGAGCAAAGCCCATCAGAATAATATCAGACCTGTCCACAGAAACCTGGCAAGCCAGAAAGGGCTGGAAAGATGTATTCAGGGCACTAAATGAGAAGAATATGCAGCCAAGAATACTTTATCCAGAAAGATTGACATTCAAAATGGATGGAGCGATAAAGAGCTTCCAAGACCAGCAAGATTGAAAAGAGTATGTGACCACCAAGCTGACACTGCAGGAAATATTAAGGGGGGTTCTATAAAAGAGGAAAAGTCCTAAGAATATCATTGAACAGAAATATATGGAGATAATCTATAGAAACAAAGACTTCACAGATAACATGATGTCAATAAAAATATATCTCTCAATAATCACTCTCAACATGAATGGCTTAAATGCGCCCATAAAACGACACAGGGTTGCAGATCGGATAAAATGAAAGGACCCATCCATACGTTGTCTACAAGAGACCCATTTTGAACCTAAGGATACATCCAGACTGAAAGTGAAGGGATGGAAAAGCATTTTTCATGCCAATGGGCCTCAAAAGAAGGCCGGGGTAGCGATTCTCATATCAGATAAATTAGATTTTAAACTAAAGACTGTAGTCAGAAATAAAGAAGGACACTACATCATTCTTAAAGAGACTATCCACCAAGAAGATCTAACAATTGTAAATATTTATGCCCCCAATATGGGAGCAGCCAATTACATAAGAAAACTATTAATCAAGATAAAGAGTCATATTGATATGAATACATTGATAGTAGGAGATCTCAACACACCTCTCTCGATAATAGACAGATCATCCAAGCAGAAAATCAATAAAGAAACAAGAGCATTGAATGACACATTGGACCAGATGGACCTCATAGATATATACAGAACATTCCACCCTAAAACAACAGAATACTCATTCTTCTCGAGTGCACATGGAACCTTCTCCAGAATAGACCACATACTGGGTCACAAATCAGGACTCAACCAATACCA
>PISX010020090.1:0-36657 GCA_004024625.1 Mellivora capensis
CTGTCCCTCACCGCCCCGATTCCCACAGTCTCCCCCGCGATCCTTGCTCTTTCCGAGTGCTTTCCACCAGACTCCAAGTTAGTGCTGGGCCCCAGGCGCAGGGCGCTCTCGGACTGGGGTGTCACCTCCCAATGCGTCGCCTCTGGTGGCTCCTCCCCCTCTTGTTTCCCTCCCGATCCCAGTCCGGCGTTCCCGCTCCACTTTACCTGCCCACCGGCGTCTTCTGCCCCCGCAGAGACCCCGACGTGTAGAATCCTGATCTCAGGCTGCTCTCATGGGTGAGCGGCGTTCCTTGGTGGGTCATCTGCTCGATTTAGGGGGCAGGTTGGACCGGCGCCTCCTCCTACTTCCCCGCCATCTTGTCTCCCTGAAATGTATTTTTTGTTGAATTTTTGTTGTATATTCCAATCAAAATTCCTTTTATTTTTTTCTTGTATTATTGTACTAGCTGGTGCCACCAGTGTGATAATGAATAGTGATGGTGAGAACAGACATCTTTGTCATATCCTAGATATTAATAAGAAGGCATTCAGTCTTTCACCACTACGTGATATATCAGTTGTAGGGTTTTGCATAGATCTCTTTTATCAGATTAAGATGTTTCCTTGTATTTTTAATTTGCTGAGAATTTTTAAATGGAAAGGATGTAAATTTTTTTTTTCAAATGTATGGTCTATGTCTAAGATGATAATTTAGTTTTTCTTCTTGGATTTGTTAGTAGGTAAACTACATTGATTGACTTTAAAATGTTTAAACAGTCTTGCATTTTTAAAATAAACTCCCTTTGGCCATGACATTTTATCCCTTTATATATGGATGGACTCTACAGGACTCTATTTCTTTACATTTTACTTAATTATTTCAACTTATACATTTATGAGGTATATTTATCTGAAAATTTTTCTTGAAATATCTTTGGTTTTGGTATCAAGGTAATGTAGTCCTTCTATAATGAGTTTGGAAGTGTTCTTTTCAGTTTTTTTAAAAGAGATTATATAGAGGGACGCCTTGGTGGCTCAGTTGGTTAAGCAGCTGCCTTCGGCTCAGGTCATGATCCCAGCGTCCTGGGATCGAGTCCCACATCGGGCTCCTTGCTCGGCGGGGAGCCTGCTTCTCCCTCTGCCTCTGCCTGCCACTCTGCCTGTGCTTGCTCGCTCTCTCTCCCTCTCTCTCTGACAAATAAATAAATAAAATCTTTTTAAAAAATCTTTAAAAGAGATTATATAGAATTTTAGGTAGAATTGGCATATTTTTTCCTTAAATTTGTTAAAATTCACCAATATAGTCATCTGGGCCTGGAGTTTTCATTATGAAAAGATTTTTAATACTAATTCAGTTTATTCAGTAGATATTTTCTGATTATCTATTTCTTCTTAGGTGATTTTTGCTAATTTGAATCTTGCAAAGAGTTTGATAATTACACTTAAAGTTGTCAAATTGCTTGTCATAAAGTTGTTTTTAATATTCCTTATGTTTTTAATATTTGTGGAATCTGTACTTATGTAAACTTTCTCACTCTTGATGTTTGGTAATTTTTATCTTTCCTCTTTTTTCCTGATCAGTTTGGCTAGAGGTTTGTTGATTATAATTACTTTTCTCAAAACACTAGCCTTTTGTTTTATTGTTTTGTTTTCCTGTAGTATTTTATATTTTATATTTATGTCCAAAATTACAAGTATTATTCCCTTTCTTCTGCTTAATTTATGTTTCATTATTTTTCCCTCTAGTTTTGCCTAACTACCAGCTTTATTGAGATATAAATGACATATAGCGTTGTATTAGTTTAAGGTATATTTTTAGTTTCTTCATGTGGAATTTGAGGTTCTTGGTTTAAAACCTTTCTTCACTTTGACTATATGCATTTAGAACCATGAGTTTCCCCAACATATTGCTTTAGCAAAATGCCACAAATTTTGGTGGACATTGTTTTCATTTTCATTCACTTCAAAGTATTTTTAAATTTTTCCTGTGACTTCTTTGTCCCAGAGATTATTTAGAATCTTTTTATTCATCTTCCAAATATTTGGAAGATTTTCCAAGTATATTTATGTTATTGATTTGTAATTTAATTCCACTGTGTTCAGAGAACATACTGTGTGTGACCTGAATTCATTTAAATCTATTGAACCTTGTTTTATGGCCCAGAATGTGGTCTAGCTTGATGAGTGTCCCTTGAGCATTTGAGAAGAATGTGAATTCTGCTGTTGTGTTGGCTGTTCTCTAAATGTCAGTTAAGCCAGTTAGATGAAACTGCTATCCAAACTTTCCATACTCCTATTTTTCTTTCTGTTTAATCTGATCTTTTCTAAATTTCCCAGTGTGGAAGATTAAATCACTGACTTTAAAACTTTCTTCTTTTCCAATGAAGGCTTTACTGCTCTACATTTTCATATAAGCACTATTCCGGCTGTTTACTACAAATTTTGGCTTATTTTGTTTTCTTTTTCTTTTAGTTCCAAATAATTTCTGATTCAGTTTGTGATTTCTTATTTGGACCATGGCTTATTTAGTAGTGTATTGTTTAATTTACACATATTTGCTGATTTATTTGATTTCTTTCTGTTATGGTGTTCTAATTTAATTTTGTTTTGGTCAGAGAACATATTTAATATGATTTATTCCCCTTTTAAAAATGGAGTATCATAATTGCCAAAAGTTAATTAGGTTGATAATTTTTTTATAATTTTTTATAATTACTGATTTTCTATCACCTTATCCTCTCAGTTGTTAATAGAGGGATCTTACAATTTCCAACTGTAATTGTGGTCTATTTCTCCCTTTAGTTTTCAAAGTTTTTGCTTCATTTATTTTAAAGGTATTTTAATCAGTGTATATACATTTAGGGTTATTATATCCTGTTTTTAAAATTGACCCCTTCAGATAGCATATCAGTGGTTGCATGGGATGTGGGGAGGGATGTAAAGAATGGACTGAAAAAGAGTCACAGGAAGACTTTTGGGGAGATAAATAAATCCATTTTCTTGAATGTGGTGATTTTTTTGTAATGTCACTTTTCAAAAGATATCAGTTCATACACTTTAAATATGTAGAGTGAGGGGCGCCTGGGTGGCTCAGTGGGTTAAAGCTTCTGCCTTCAGCTCAGGTCATGATCCCAGGGTCCTGGGATCGAACCCCGCATCGGGCTCTCTGCTCAGCAAGGAGCCTGCTTCCTCCTCTCTCTCTCTGCCTGCCTCTCTGCCTGCCTCTCTGCCTACTTGTGATTTCTGTCTGTCAAATAAATAAAATCTTTAAAAAAATATGTAGAGTGATAAATCAACAAAACTGTTTAAGAAAAATTGAAAAAAATAAGATTGACCCCTTTATATTATTAAATAATTCTTTTTATCCTTAGTAATATTTCTGGCTCTGAAATATACTTTATCTGATATTAGTATAGTTTCCCCCAACTTTCCTTTGACTAGTGGTAGCATGCTATATTTTCCCCTTCACTCTTCTTCTAATCTGTATCTTTTTTTTAATTGCATCAAGGGTTTTTTTATCAACAGCATATAATCAGATTTTGCTTTTATATCAAATATTAGAATACATGTTATTTCATTATTTTTTTAAAGATTTTGTTTATTTGTGAGAGAGAGGGAATGAACAGTGTGGAGGGGCAGAGGAAGAGAGAGAGCGAGAGAAAGACAAAGAGAAGCAGACTCCCTGCTGATTAGAAAGCCTGATGTGGGGCTTGATCCCAAGATCTGGAGATCATGACCTGAGCCGAAGGCAGATGCTTAACCCACTGACCTTAACCCAGACACACCTAATGCATTTTATTTAAAGTGTTATGCCATTTAAATTTAATGTGGTGATTAATATGCTTTCTATTTGTTTTCTATGTGTCCCATCAACTTTTTTGCTCCCTTTCTACTTTTTTCTGTTTTGTTTTAGACTGAGTATTGGTATTTCCCTTCTTGGCTTGTTAGCTCTATGTCTATTTTTAAAATGTTTACTCAAGGATTTGCAGTATAAAATTTTAATCAAATTCTACCTTCAAATTATATACCACTTCTTATGTAGTGTAAAAACTTACAATAGTAGACTTCCATTTCCCTACTTTTAACTTGTATATTACTGTTGTCATACACTTTACTTCCTCATGTGTAATAATCTCACAATATATTGTTACTAAATTAACCATCAAAATACCATGTTAATGACTGATATTAACTGTGTGAACAAGAGGTAGTAGGAGGACATTTTGCAAAGATCACCCTTTCTTTTGTATTATGATTGGAAAAGAGAAAATGCATAATGTATTGACAGAAAAGATCCAGTTTTCCCCAAAGGAAAATCTAATTCCTGTTGAAAGTAGAATTCTGAAGAATGAAGATTTTATAACAAAACCTTTTAATTGGTATAGTGCAAAGAACATTGAAATGTTGGGATTCTATTACAATATATCAATGGATCAGTAAGCCCATATTTAAAAAGAAAATAATGAACAAATTGAAGCTCTTAAGCCCTGGAGGAAATGAAATGCACTTTGCCTCTTCTTACAGTATGAATAATTTTGAGGAATGACGACAAAAGGAGACAGGTCTAATTATTAGATTAGCCCCATTTCTCCACATATCTTTTTAGGTCACTGGTTCAATTTCTTTTTGAAAGATTAAACTAAAATACTTTCCATTGTTAAAGAGAACTATAGTAAAAGCTTTTATACTGTTATTATACTATAAACAAAATGCTAGGCTAATAATTTCAGTAATGCAAAACAAATTATATCACAGTGGAGAGAAAGTTAAAGCAGTCAATATATGTATTTGTTTGAGTATCAGGGCATGGTATGATTATTTTTAAGATAAAGCTATAATTATAACTTAAAGTAATTTATTTGTAACAGAGATTTTTGCCCTTACTTGTATTGATAATTCTAATTAAACTTGTCATCAATGATAATTTAAGCCAATGTATTTTTACTTCAACTTACAAATACAAGTGTAAAATAAAGGTAAGAGAGGGAAGATACAGAGAAACAAGATGTGTATTTTGTTTATGGAATACCAGGACCAATTTTGTATCTTGAATTTCCCTGAAAGATAATCATGCCCTAAACTGGCTTAGCCCCAAATCCAAAATTATATCATTACTCATAAATTGTTGCATCATTTCTGATTCTCAGGTGTGAGTTTCAAATGCTATTGTTTGTATATCTGAAGTTGTATAAAGAGAAAATAATACACACTGAGCCATAACCCAAATTAAGGTACTATCACTTTTTTAAAAGATTTATTTATTTATTTATTTGAGGGAGGAAGGGCAGGAGAGGGAGAGAGAAAATCTACAGACTCCTCACTGAGTGAGGAATCCAATGAGGGGCTTGATCCCACAATCCTGAGATCACAACCTGAGCCAAAATCAAGAGTTAAAAGCTTAACTGACTGAGCTACCCAGGCACCCCAGTGCTATCAGATCTTATATTTATACTTATATTTATAATACAAATATAAAATATATATGTAAATATTTAAAAGTATAATTTATAATATACTTATATTTATTATCAGAACTTACTGCAGAAACTCTATCATGTAATTTCCTGGGCCTTTGTTTCTATTCAATGGATTACTGCAATTATGGATGAAAGAGAGAATTTTAAAGATTTTATTTATTTATTTATTTGTTTGTTTGTTTTAGAGAGTGAGTGTGTATGCAACAGCAGGGGTAGGGGCAGAGGGAAAGGAAGAGAGAGTATCTCAAGCAGACTCCCCGCTGAGCATGGCACCCAACATGGAATTCGATCTCAAGGTGTGCTGAAAGAGAGAATTTTAGAACCATGTTCTATGACCCCCTAGAATTATAATTTGTCTGAGCTATAGTGCTCAGATTGGCTGGGGAAGGGCAAGAGAAGTTTCTTCTCTTTAGAGTTCCTTTGGACCTTCAGAGATCTGGTGCAAAATTAACAGACCAAAAAGATGCCTGCATTTACAACCATTTGTGGTTTTCCTCTGAGGATCCTGAGAAACCCCAGTTTTAGGCCTTTCAGGTATTGAAGTGTTTAGGCCTTTAGGTATTGAAGTATTAGCTTCCATGATTCTAATAATAATAATAATAATAATAATAATAATAATAAAAATAACAGAGTTAATTCATGGTATTGACAGGTATTTTAGATACTACATCAATCAATTCAAGGCACATGGAAAGATTCAACAGAGTAAATTGTGTTAAGAGTTTAAGGGCCAGGAGCACCTGGGTGTCTCAGTCTATTAAGCATCTGCCTTGGGCTTAGGTCATGATCCTAGGGTCCTGGGATCGAGTCCCGCCCCAGGCCCCCTGGTCCATGGGGAGCCTGCATCTCCCTCTGCCTTTCTCTCTTTTATCTCTCTGTTTCTCATGAATAAATAAATAAAATCTTTTAAAAAAAAAGAATTTAAGGACCAAAAATTTGACTTCTGGAAAGACAGAGTGTGGAACATGGCACATTTTCTCCTTAACTAATAATAATTAAATTGGGGAAGATTCATCAGTCATAGGAACTTCTTACTAGATATTTTGGCTAATGCAAGGGACACAAAAGTAAAAATTAACTATTGGAACTACATCAAAATAAACAGCTTCTGCACAGCAAAGAAAACAATCGACAAGACTAGAAGTTACTATAGGATGGGAGAAGATATTTGCAAATGACATATCAGATAAAGAGTATCCAAAATATATAAAGAACTTATAAAACTCAACACCCAAAAAAGAAATAATCCAGCTAAAAATGGGCAGAAGACATGAATAGACATTTTTTCAAAGAAAATATATAGGTGACCAACAGATACATGAAAAGATGCTTAACATCATTCATCATGAAGGAATTACAAATCAAAACTACAGTATCACTTCACACGTATCAGAATAGCTAAAATTAACAGCACAAGAAACAATAGATGTTGGCAAGGATACAGAGAAAGTTGGACCCCTTTACACTGTTGGTGGGAATGCAAATGGGTGCAGCCACTCTGGGGAACAGTAAGGAGGTTCCTCACAAAGTTTAAAATGGAACTATCCTATGATCCACCAAATGATAAGGGAGTGAAAAGGCAATGCACAAAATGGAGAAAAAATTGAAAATCAGATATTTATTAAGGGACTGATATTTAGAGTATATAAAAACCACCTTACACACAGTAGGATGGCTATAATTTTTTTAAAAAGAGGGACAAACTGTGGAAGGAACTGAGATGCCCTTCAACAGATGATAGAGAAGATGTGGTTCATTTATACAATGGAATATAACCCAGCCATCAGAAAGGATTAATACCTACCATTTGTGTCAGCATGGATGGAACTGGAGAGGACTATGCTAAGTGAAATAAGTCAAGCAGGTAAAGACAATTAAATGGTTAAATTCATTTGTGGAACATAAGGAAGAGTGCAGAGGACCATATGGGAAGGGAAGGAAAACTGAATGGGAAGAAGGCATAAAAACCAAGAGACACTGTGGACTCCAGGAAACAAACTGAGGGTTACAGAAGGGTGGGGCTTAAGGGGTAGGGGAACCAAGTGATGGATATTAAGGAGGGTACGTGTTGTGATCACCACTGGGTGTTAAACACAACCACAACTAATGAATCACTGAATACTACATCAGAAACTAATGATGTACTGTATGTTGTCTAACTGAACATAATAATAAAAAAAGGAGGGACAACAATAGTGTTGGTGAGGACATAGAGAAATTGGAACTTTTTTTGTATATGGTGTCTCAGTCACCCAAAGGGTATAACTACATATAATGAATGTCATTATGGAGACATAAATTTTTAATTACAGCATAGTTAACATACATTATTATATTAATTCCAGGTATACAATATATTGATTGAATAATTCTATATATTACTTAGTGCTCATTAAGATAAGTGTACTCCTAATCCCCTTCACCTATGTCACCCATCCCCTCACCACTGCCCTTCTGGTAACCATCTGTTTTCTATAGTTAAGATGCTGTTTATTGGTCTCTTTTTTTCCCCTTTATTCACTAGTTTTGTTTCTTAAATTCCACATATGAGTGAAATCATATAGTATTTGTCTTTCTCTGACTTTTCTCTAGATCTATCATGTTGTTGCAAATGGCAAGATTTCATTTTTCATGGATGAATAATATTCCATCATACATAAACCATATCTTCTTTATTCATTCACCTATTGATGGACACTTGGGTTACTTCCATAATTTGGCTATTGTAAATAATACTTCTACAAACACAAGGGTGCATATATATTTTTGAATTAATGTTCTTTATTCTTTGGGTAAATACCCAGTAATGTTATTACTAAATCATATGGTAGTTCCATTTTAAATTTTTTGAGAAACTGCCATACTGTTTTCCATAATGGTTGCCCCAGTTTGCATTCCCACGAATAGTACATAAGGGTTCCTTTTTCTCCACATCCTCACCAATACTGGTTTCTTATGTTGTTGATGTTAGCCATTGTGACAGGTGTGAGGTAATATCTCATTAGGATTTTTATTTATCTCTCCCTGATAATCAATGATGTTGAGCATTTTTTCATGTATCTGTTGGCCATCTGTATGTCTTCTTTGGAGAAATGTCTGTTCATGTCTTCTGCAATTTTTAAAATTGGATTATTGTTTTTTAATGTTGAATTGTACAAGTTCCTTATATATTTTGGATAATAACCCTTTTCTTACATGTCACTTGCAAATATTGTCTCCCATTCTATAAGTTGTCTTTTAGTTTTGTTGATTGTTTTCTTTGCTCTGCAGAAGCTTTTAATTTTGACGTAGTCCCAGTAGTTTATTTTTGCTTTTATTTCACCTGCCTCAGGAGACATATCCAGAAAAATGTTGTTATGGCTAATGTCAGAGAAATTACTGCCTATGCTCTCTTCTGGGATTTTTGTGGTTTCATAAATTTAAACTGACATAGTAAGTAACATTTACATGTAAAACTTAATATTTGCAGACTTCTCTACACTCTTGTTTTCTTCCTTCTATTTTCTCTATCTAGTTTGCATCCAAAAATTAATGATCTGTGTAACTTTAAGGAATTTTACAGAAATATCTGATATGGCTAAAATAGTCAGTCTGTGCTCAATGAAGTCATCCCTGCTGCAGTTTTCCTTGAAGAGTATCTGTCATAAGCATGTCACCTTTGAAATTTGATGTGTGGAAAATATAAATTTGGGGAGATTGTTTTTGGCCTGGTCCCCCAAAACAGAGTCTGAGATGAGGATTCCTGTGAAAACGATTTATCAGGAAATACTCCCTGGATAAACCAGTAGAAGACTGAGGGATTGGAATCAGGAAATGGAAGGAGGTCAAGCAAGGTTTTTGTATCAAAGCTCCTCAAAAGTTGAGACTGGGTCAGTGCTGAGGAGCAGACCTAGAGATACCATGGACCACTCGTTGGGACTTGGTCCACTCACAGATAAAGGCATAGGGTGTTTATACCTCTAAATCTATATGTCATGTGCTAAAGGCTGTCTGTGAGGAATGGAAATTCCCAGTCTTCTTGCTCTCCTGTGAGCATGGTCAGAGATTCCAGCAAAGCACCTATACTAATAAGGGTGCTGGCCTTTAGAAGTTAAAACACACCAGGAGCCTGTGTGCATGCGAATGGGAAAGGGATCTAATAGAACGTGAGCAGAATTTATTTACAGCTTGAAAAGGGGTGATCATACGTGAAGTTATTGTTTCTAAAGCAAAATTTTTCTCTGATAAACATTTATTGAACAGTTATCAGGCCGCACAGCTATTTGTGCTGGGGATACAACAGTTGATAAGATAAAAATCTGTGCTCTGATCAGCCACACAGACGCGTGATCACAACTCTAAATGAGAGAGGCACCTAGGATGACTGTCAGTAATTAGCTTGAGTTCCCACACACTGTTCTGGGTCTTCAAATCTTGCCATTTGTTTGTTTTATTTGTGTGGGAAATCTTAATAGTTTTTTTTTTGTGAGAAATTTGGAGATGTTTCTTAGCAAACTTTCTTTTCTCAACTGTGATTTACCCTAGATGATTGGGGAAAAAAACAAAACAAAACAAAACAAAACAAAAAAACAGCATACATGGCCTGCTCCTCGTGGCTTCCATCTGTGAGTAAGCCTTAGGTCCTAATGACTGTTCTTGGTTACAAAGCTCAGGAGCACCAATGCACAGCTACCTGTTCTCCAAGCAATTAATTGTCACCTACTTAAGGATGTCACTCCTCTTGTTATATCCTTTTTCTTCTGATGCATCAATGTTACCATTTCTACTGGTTCATTTCTGTCATAGGTAGCACTTCAGGGCCATTGAATTTATTATTCCTTGTTATGTCCTTCCCCTGTTCTTTGCATTATAGCATAGTGGTAGAGCATATAGGCTTTTGAGTCAAAATACTTATACTTTAATATTGCCTCTACTTCCTAACTTTGTTAAGTTACCTAATTTCTTGGTGCCTCAGTTTCCTCATATGTAAAATGTGGATAATGATAATACCTACTTTGTAGGAGTGTTACAAAATTAAACTAATGCATGTGAAATGCTTAGAAATAGTAAAAAACAGTGTTGATTAGCTGAAATGTCTTCTCCATAACCCTCGTACTCTGCTTAAACAGCCACCCAGTCATTTTAAATCACTAAACTCTACCTCTGAAACTAATAATATACTACATGTTATTTAATCGACGTTAAAATTTTCAAAAAAATAAATTGCATTAACCTGCATATTTTAATCAAATCGTATATTATTCTATAATTGTCTTGTTTATTGTCTATCTCCTTACCATCACACTTCCTCCACAAACATACATAAAAATGACCAGCATGAGCACAGGTACTTTGTCTGCTATAATCATTGCTTCATGTCTTGTACATAGTAGGTATTAAGCAAATATTTACTTAACTAGTAAATGATGTTAAATGAATCAATGGCAGTTTTGAAAGATAAATGAACCCTTATTGATGGTAAAATGATGCATAGCCCTTTTATAAAAAAATTCCTCAATCTCTGTAGGTTTTTTATATTTACCTATTTTCCAAAAGAATGTGGTCATATAAGAAAGGACTTAGTTATGGTGAAAACAAGGGAAAAACAAACAAAAAAGTAGGACAATTTAATTTAATTGAGGGCTACATTTGATTTTTAAAAGCAGAAAAGTAGGAATCTCCACACTGTTCTCCAGAGTGGCTGCACCAACTCGCATTCCCACCAACAGTGTAAGAGGGTTCCTCTTTCTCCACATCCTCTCCAACACACGTTGTTTCCTGTCTTGCTGATTTTGGCCATTCTAACTGGTGTGAGGTGGTATCTCAGTGTGGTTTTAATTTGAATCTCCCTGATGGCTAGTGATGATGAACATTGTTTCATGTGTCTGATAGCCATTTGTATGTCTTCATTGGAGAAGTGTCTGTTCATATCTTCTGCCCATTTTTTGATATGATTATCTGTTTTGTGTGTGTTGAGTTTGAGAAGTTCTTTATAGATCCTGGATCTAAAGGTACAGACCTTTTGTCTGTACTGTCATTTGCAAATATCTTCTCCCATTCCGTGGGTTGCCTCTTTGTTTTGTTGACTATTTCCTTTGCTGTGCAGAAGCTTTTGATCTTGATGAAGTACCAAAAGTTCATTTTCGCTTTTGTTTCCTTTGCCTTTGGAGACATATCTTGAAAGAAGTTGCTGTGGCTGATATCGAAGAGGTTACTGCCTATGTTCTCCTCTAGGATTCTGATGGATTCCTGTCTCACGTTGAGGTCCTTTATCCATTTCGAGTTTCTCTTTGTGTACGGTGTAAGAGAATGGTCGAGTTTCATTCTTCTACATATAGCTGTCCAATTTTCCCAGCACCATGTATTGAAGAGACTGTCTTTTTTCCACTGTATATTTTTTCCTGCTTTGTCGAAGATTATTTGACCATAGAGTTGAGGGTCCATATCTGGGTTCTGTATTCTGTTCCGCTGGTCTATGTCTCTGTTTTGATGCCAGTACCATGCTGTCTTGGTGATCACAGCTTTGTAGTAAAGCTTGAAATCAGGTAACGTGATGCCACCAGTTTTATTTTTGTTTTTCAACATTTCCTTCCCTATGACCCGGCAGTTGCACTACTGGGTATTTACCCCAAAGATACAGATGTAGTGAAAAGAAGGGCCATCTGTACCCCAATGTTTATAGCAGCAATGGCCACGGTCGCCAAGCTGTGGAAAGAACCAAGATGCCCTTCAATGGACAAATGGATAAAGAAGATATGGTCCATATACACTATGGAGTCTTACGCCTCCATCAGAAAGGATGAATACCCGACTTTAGTATCAACATGGACGGGACTGGAGGAGATTATGCTGAGTGAAATAAGTCAAGCAGAGAGAGTCAATTATCATATGGTTTCACTTCCTTGTGGAGCATAACAAATAACATGGAGGACATGGGGAGATGGAGAGGAGAAGGGAGTTGAGGGAAATTGGGGGGAGATGAACCATGAGAGACTATGGACTCTGAGAAACAGACTGAGGGTTTTGGAGAGGAGGAAGATGGGGGGTTGAGTGAGAGGGGGTATTGTGGAGGGCATGTATTGCATGGAGCACTGGGTGTGGTGCAAAAACAATGAATACTGTTACACTGAAAAGAAATAAATAAATTAATTAATTTTTAAAAAGGCAGAAAAGTAACAGGTTGGGAAAAAACAACAGCATTTTGTTAGAATTGTGCTAGGAGCCATAGTGGATGCTTTGTATAAAATATGTCATGCAATTTTTCACAACCACCCTCCTAAGTATATTATTATCCATGCTTCACAGATGAGGATACTGAGATTTAGGCAAAAGAAATATATTTTATAGCCATTATTGATGAAAAAAGCAACCATGCCAAAATGTGATAGATGGTAAACTTTCTCTGAGAAATTTGTCACATGAATGTTTATATATAAAGGCATTGAACACCACATTGGGTAGTATCTTCCATCATAGTCTTACAGGACATTATGAGATGTTCTTCAAATTATTGTTTCTTATATAATGGTCTTTGATTTAGAAATGTGGGCAAAGCGATTGTGGGCAGAGCGATTGTCTATAACATAATCAAAGTGTTTTTAAAGGGAAGTAAACTACTATAGTTGAGTTCTTGAGCTTTGTGATTATATAAGAATAGAGCTTACTGAATCTCAACTAACAGAGCATTGGCTTCTTATATCAATTGCCTTAAATACCAATTATCTCAGCTTTTTTTTTCTTTTATATAAAAGTAACACAATTCCCTGTGAACATTTGGGATTAGAGAAATTTTTGAAGGAAAAAAGGGAATTTTTTTAAAGAAATTTTTGAAGGAAAAAAATTTTGAAGGAAAAAAATATATATATAATCCCTGAACTCACTAAAAAATTAAACAAAATCCTTAGAGGAGAGAAAAGAAATTAAATTGAGAATCCAGAAACATAAATGAACACTGAAACTAATTTTGCCTAGGGGGCATCTGTTATACCCTATGACTTTGAGCTTTCCTTTGATGGCTGCTTGAGGCATGAATGGGGTGACCATACGTGCCATTGTGCCTGGGATAGTCCTCATTTATTCATGTTGCTATTGAATAATGATTAATGGCTTATTCATGTTGCTATTGAGTAATGATTGGTGGTGCTCTTTTTCACTCTTAAAAGTACCCTGGTTGGTGTAATAGTTTGTGTTGTCACCCTAGGCATGGGCAGCCTTGATAGACGCTTTTACAGACATGAGATCCTAAGACGACCTCAGTGTAAGAGTAGAAGTGGAAAGGGCACAAAGCTGTCCTTAAAATGTGATTACAAACATTGGGGAAAGAAGCAGACATCTCTAAACACACATCATTTAAAGACCATTTGTGATAAGTATGAACAGCCATACACTGCTCATTAATGTCTGAGTGCATCAGTGAGACAGAGTCAATGTTCATCATGTTAAAGCAGATCATTTTAAAAATCGGAATTATGTTTAGTATTAGCCTTTTAAGAATATATGAATGTATAACAAATAAGGGTTCCTGCAAATATAAATTACTAGTGGAAAAGCTAATGCTGAACTCAACTGGAAAATATAAATACATGTAATACCTAAATCTTCAATGATGCTAGCTAACTACATTAATCTTTCCTATAAGATAAGTGTACTCTCTGGCAGGAGCTCCTTCCATTCTGATGTTCAAAACCACTACAGGAGATTCTACTCTCGGTCCACTTTTGTTTCCTGCATTCTCCCCAGGAATAGTTTTGGAAAGGCTTTGTAGATTGATGGAAAAACATGAAATATAAGTACATGGCAGTAACCAATGGAAAGTAGAATAGAATATCTGATCATGCTATTATTTTTCTTGTTTTTCCTACATTCTGCTCTGAAGAAAGGCTAATAAAATCATAGAACATTGGATTTAGAAGGAAGTTTCCTTTGTATAATTTTCTTGAAGATTTAGAAATTAAGTCATTAGGTATAATCTTTAATATAACTTTGATATAGTTTTCTTTAACTTCAGAAGAGGAAAGATGGAATAGGAAGATTTCAGGCCAACTATAGAGCCACAAAAAGTTTCTATAGAAGCAATAATTTCATTTCCATAACTAGTTAAAATTAAAAACACCAATAACTTTAGCTCTAAAAAACTAGATTGCTGTGATTAAGTCTAACACCTATGTCTAGATCACAGTAATAAAAGATTTAATAAATAAATATAATTGAAAAAGTGATTATTAAAAGTTACAGCATCTGTTTTTGAGGATAATGCCAATTATCTTAGGGCCATTTTGAAATATTATAAAAATATATTTTTATATTTATATATTATATGTATAATATATTTATATTTTATTTTTATATATTTATGTATTATATATACTATATATTTTTATGTATGTTTTACAATATAAGATAGATGTGTGCTACTAGATACTACAACTTGCATGTAGATTTAACCCTAGAATAAATAAAAAATAGATATTTTACTTTATCCTGATTTTTATATTTTATATATTTTTAAAGATTTGACAGTTTCACTATCTGTCCTTTAAAAATATTATTTATAATGGCTCCATTATATCTCACTTATTTAAATTATCCACTATCTTCATAGCATTTAGTTTTTCTGATTTCTAATTCTCATGATTAATACTGAAATAAATAATCCTGTACATACATTTTTGAACATATCTGATTTTTTTAAGGTATAGTAGAGGTGCAACATAGAATTTGGAACTATATTTGTTAGGATTCACATGGGACCCAAAATACCCAAATCCTGCCTTGCCAGTGTTTCATCGTCCCCATGGAATATCCAAGGGCACCATACACTGAAGGAACAAAGAAAAATAGAAAATCAAGATAGCACTTCAGAGCCCTTCTGAAAAAAGTCAGTTTGAGCCTGTGGCTCAAATTCAAGGATTATGCAAACCTTCTCTGGCCTAAATCCAAATCCAGATGTCCTCACCACCCAGCCACTTGGTCTGAATTGATGGACATATCAGTATTTAGCCATTTATAGCCACACCTCTCTGTCTACTCCCATTCCCAACAACCAGCAACCACTAATCTGTTCTCCGTTTCTATAGTTTTGTTCATTTTAGAATGTTATGTAAATGGAATTATATAGCTTGTAACCATTTAAGTTTGGCATCTTTTAGTTAGCATAACCCCTCTAAGATCCATCTAGGTTTTTGCATGAATCAATAGTTTGTTCCTTGTTATTGCTGAGTAGTATACCATGGGGGGGGGTGGATATACCATAGTTTGTTTAACCAGTCATCTATTGAAGAATATTTTGATTGTTTCCAGGTTTTGGACTACTAGACATGATGCTACTATGAATAATTTTGTACACATTTTTATATGGACATGAATATTCATTTCTCTGCGGTAATTGCCCAAGAGTACAATTGCTGAGTCAGATGGTTAGCTCATGTTTAGTTGTGTGAGACCGAGTCATAGAGTTTATAGAGTGACTATAACATTTTACATTCCCACCATCAATGTATGAATGACCCAGTATTTCTGCATCCTCACCAGTATTTGATATTGTCACCATTTTTTTTTATTTTAGACATTCTGATAGCTGTACTTTGAGGTCATTTATTTTCATTGTGTGAATTTCCCTCCATTTTGTGCCTTTTAGAGCTTGGGTATGTTTTATTTCATTAAGAGCACTTTATATATTAAATATATTAAGATATTACCTTTTTTCAGAATATTTTTACCAAGTTATTTTCCTTAAAACTTTTTTGGCATACTAAAGTGTTAAATTTTTAGGTAATCAAATTTGTCCCTTCCTTTGCAAATTCTTCCATTTCTTTTATATTTAAAAAGTTGTCCTCTACTGAGAGATTAACTATTCACCTATATATTCATTTTTAAGTTTGTTTTTTTTTACATTTGTTCTTTTGGTACATCTAGAAGTTTTTTTGGTATATAGTTTAAGGATCTATTATGAGTCATTTGCCATGTAAAGAATTATCTCAAAATTAACTGACTAACCCCCCCCCATTTTTTTCCTCATTGGATTATGCTGCTTTCTTTATCTCTGACTCCATTTTTATTTAGGCTTGATTTTGAGTCTATGAAATCTATGAAATTCTATCAATATGTCAATTCTTGTACCAGTATCATTTAACTAAGATTTTGTCAACAACAAGATAGCAGTCAAATCAAGACTGGGTTCCTGGAGTTTACATATTCTGTATAAAATTCTGGAAATAGGACCATATGCTTTATAAAACAAAAGTTGCCATGGGAAAAGTATTTTTTTGTTGTTGTTACAACAATGCAGGGGCCTGATTTATTCTTGTTATATAGGGGGCTCTGGTTGTACTTCTTAAGAGGTTCTGCTTATGGAATTGTATACCTTAAATCAGATATCCAAGGAACTTGGCAATGATCTCCAATTCTTCTTCAGACTAACTGCAAATAGCCCAGAGCCATACATGTCTCTAGGAATAGCCTTGGGTGTCTGGTCATTCCCCTCCATAGATCTGTAACTTAAGAGTGACCCTAATTTATACTTTCACAGTGTTGTAACATGTATAGAGGAGTCTTTTAAGGAGGTGATGTGAAGAAAGTATATTCAGGTCATTGCCTTATGAACATTGGAATCTGTTTCAGGCTCTCAGAATTGCATGCTGGAAAGGACTTAAGATCTATTACTAAGCAATAGTTGAAAGAATAACTCAGCAGAGGGTAGAAAAAGGACTTTAGTCCCTCCCGGTGGTATAATGAATTTCAGAGACTACCCCCATGGACTTACAAGTATTTAAGCAGAACCTTTGTCATTTTTTTTTCAGTTGTGTCACTCAGAAAATAAATCTTGAGTACAAGTTTCAATTTCATTTCACAATTGCCAGCATGTAAATGGGGGTGTTTGGGGCTGCAAATGACATATAAACTGACTCAAACTTGTTTAACAAAGGGAATTTATACACTCAGGTAAAAGAAAAATTCAGAGAAACTGTGAACTTTAGGTAGTCTGATTTAGTGACCAAACAAGATCACCAAGGACTTAGTTTATTTTCTAAGGCCAGTTATTTTTGAGCTCACAGATGATTGTGAACAACTCCCTAGGCACATGCTTCCTTGTTCGGGAGAGAGAATGAGGGTGCCTTTCCATTCCCAGTGATAATGTTGTACTCAAATGTTTGGAAAATGCTAAGTGGCTTAAGCCATTCAGAATTTACCTGCAGAGGTTGAGAGTAAGATTAATCCTGTATACAAATCCCCTCATAGAGAAAGTTGAGGATACTGTTACCATGAAGGTGAGGAAATGGATGCTGGAGAGCAAACCAAAGCTGTCTGCTACACCCATTATTTAGCATTTTAGAGGCAGTTTCTAAAAGGCCCTGAAGGGTGGTTTGTATTAATACTACTGGCTGTTCTAGTCGAACCCTACAGAGACTATGACTATTCCTGGATATCAGTCAACAACAAATACATATTTATTGACCCTGTACTATATGCCAAGCAATTTCTTGTCATTTCACTTGTCCTGGGAAGAGTAAAAGGGAATGTTTCTCATCAGAGAACACTGGGTTTATCGAGGCAAAATTTGGAAAACTTGTGTAAAATCCACTCTGTATAGATGAATCCTTTATTGGATAGCTTAGAATTTGACCAGCACAAAGGCTGCTGGGTGGGTTGCTCATGTCTTCATATGCTCCCAGTTTGACATGCTAAGCCTATAGACATATGAAGAGGAGAACATTGCTTTTAAGAAAAAACAGTTTCCTTGTAATGTTTTGCGAGTTGTAATGACAAGTCAAATGGATGCCATCATTCCAGTCTCTGCTGCTGGCGTTTCTGATGAAATGAGACAACACTGAGAATCTAGCAGGAATTTACTTTTAGGTTTTGAGTCAAGCCATATGGTGATAATGGAGGAACCTCTAAGAACCTAGCAGCTCTTCAGATTTTTATTGATTTTGTTTGTGATTTGTGTCTATGGCAGAGAGCAAGAATTACCGTCAGTTGTTTCATGTTCAGGATGGTAATCTGTGATATATATCTAGCAACTAAAAAGTAAGTAGCATGTTAGAGTTTTCAGAGTAATTTCACACAACATTTTTGTTTCATTTGATCCCACAAGAATCTCATCACTTAAGTAGGACTATGCAGTAATTCCATTTTATATATTCAGTGCCTCAGAGAGCTATGCTAGTCAAAGTCATAAAATAAGCAAATAGTGAATCAGGGACTTGAACCTTGCTCATTGCATTTGAAATCTTATGTTCTTTTCACTATAGAAACCACCCATTCAGGGCGCCTGGGTGGCTCAGTGGGTTAAGCCTCTGCTTTCGGCTCAGGTCATGTTCCCGGGGTCCTGGGATCGAGCCCCGCATCGGGCTCTCTGCTCCGCGGACAGCCTGCTTCCTCCTCTCTCTCCCTGCCTCTCTGCCTACTTGTGATCTCTGTCTGTCAAATAAATAAATGAAATCTTAAAAAAAAAAACAACCCACCCATTCATTTTATAAAGAGACATCGGGCAAGAGATCAAGATTGGTAGTGGGCTGTCATTGTGAGTATTTCCCCAGTCAACTTTTGGAAGATTCTCCAGTGGAGGTGGGGATAGGGAATGAGTAGAGTCTCATGCTACGAGGTATGTTTTCAGTAAAGGGCAGCAAATATGAGATTAAGAAATGTTTTTTATGAGGTTTTTTCCAAAGGATATATGAAAATATTCCACACAGTGTTTTAGAGTTAAGCTGCCATTACTTTCAGAGTAAAGTGTCTTCATTGTATGCATTGCCTACTTATAATAAGCACTTTATTTATATTGCATCAAGGCACTATCATATCTCAGTTGACCCTCCTCAACTGGTCTCTGCCTCCAGTGTGTTTGTTTGTTTTAATTTGTGACTGTATCTCTATACTACAGCTAAAGTAATCTTCTTAAAATGAAAATTGGGTCCTGTCAACCTCTTAAAATCGTCCAGGGGTTCTGCATTGTCTGTGGGATGGAATCCCAAACTCCATGGTATGACATATGAAGCCCATTGTGATCTTCCCACCTACTTTTCTAATTATTTCCTCATGTGTACCTTCTCCTCCAGGCATTCTGAACAATGTCTATTCTACCAGTTTCATACATTATGATCTCATATGTACTGAGGTTTGCATGATGTCACCTCTGTCAAGAATATGCTTTACATTCCCTTTTTCCTATTGTCCTTGTCCTTTGGCAAGTTTCTTTCTTACTCGTTCTTCAATATTTAGGTTAAGCATTAGTTCCTCACTGAAACTCTATATGCCTTTTCTTGTGAGACAGATTTAGTCCCCACTTCCTTGGACCATGACCCCCATTATATTATAAATTCATTTCATTGTTTTGCTACCTTTTTAAAAATATGGTAGCCCCAACTAATCTATAAATTCTTCAAGGTTAGATATACTGGTTGATTACTTTTTTTCTTCCAAGTTCTGAGTATAATTTCTTACATATAAATGATGTTCAATATATCTGTTGAGTGAATGAATGCATAAGTGAATAAATGTTTACTAGGTTGCCTTACCCACATGCATGTGTGACGAGTACTTTAAGTTTATATGAGGTATTTTCTGATATGAGAAGGAAAGTTGCATTATGCACAGACATTGTATCATATCTGGAATGTAGTTCCATTATAATAATAACTATTATTATTCACCATAGTAAAAAAGAGTTATTCATACTTATAAATGGATGTAGGTATAAGAGAGTGTGTTAATAAAGAAAGCTGTGATCTAGTCATAGGTTTGCAAAGCAGGTTTGCTAAAAACATACTGGTTGAGCTTGGGCAAAATCCTTTCTCTCTCTGAGTTTCAGTTTTCTCATCTATAAAATAAGAATGGAGGAGGGAGGTGGATTAGAGATAGTCTCTCAGGGATGAGCCTTCATTCTCTGAGGGTATATGATTCCAGGAAGCAATGTAAGTGGTTTGCTGAAAATGGTAAAACCAGAGATACTGGTGAAGCTGCCTGAGCTTCATGATCCTTTTGCTTAAACCAGAAGTGCTCCTTTAGGGTATGGGCCTTGCTAATCACATTCTGAACATCAGGAGGCTTTTATTTCCCCGATGCAATGTTTATCTTACTAAAAATGCCATTGAGTTAATTCCCATCAAATCCTTGCAGCTTCACAGTTTTCAGAACCTTTCTGTTTTTTAATCAGATTGCACATTTTAAGATGTGGGAAAAAGTAAAAAGACTTAAACAGATTTTCTTCAGCGTTTCCTTTCCTTTCATATAATTAACAGTCTCATTGAACCTCATTAAAAAAACAGATGAAGAAGACATGATATAGATATGGTCCATTCAAGTCTTGGGTAAAATTAATAAACCAAATACTAAATTCAGTCTTCTTATAATTTTAGTATGGGAAAATCAACTTGATGTCCATCAATGTGTCTGTCAATGTTTTTAATATATGGCTACTCATAATACACTTGGACACTAAAAAGTGATCTTTAAGAATTTGGAGCAAGTGAATTAGTTTGAATTTTCAAAAATAGGACCTGTACAGCTTACTTCTTTCAGCTAACTTACAATCTTGAAGTACTTTGGATCAATGGGTAAATTTACCTTATTGTTGTTACAAACTATTTAATGTTAGATAACCCATGCCCACACTTCAGTAAGCTTCTTCCATCAGTTTTTTTCTAGATAGGCTTATTCAATATTACCAATTTTGGAAACATTAAAATCCTAAAGGATCCCATGATCTAGAAATTCCTTTATTAGGAAAAGAATCAACAAAAAATGTATACATACAATCACTAAATGACATGTGCAAGAATGTTCATAACAGTTCTATTCATAATAGCCCCAAACTGGAAGCAATCCAAATGTCCATCAACATTTGAGTAGATAAATATGTAGTCACACCATAGAATACTGGACAGCACTGAGAATGAATGAGCTGCAGTTTTTTACAGCAATGTGGAGAAATCTCAAAACGTAATTCTGAGCAAAAGAAGTAATCAAGAAGAAAATGCATACTGTCTGATTGCATTTATATAAAGTACAAAAGCAGCAGATACTTATATATTCTATTAGAAATTCAGGAAGGCAGTGATCTTTGGAAGAGTAACAACCAGGACAAGGCATGAAGGGAACTATTGGAGTGCTCCCTCAAGTGCATACCTTCATCTATGTGATAGTTGTGGGTCTATTTGGCTAGTGAAAATTCACTGCACTCTAAATACATGTGTAATGTTGTGTGTGTGAATGTTCTTCATTTAAAAAGATAAAAAAATAATAAGGACAAGGAAAAAAACCTCAAAGGAAAAAAAATAATTTGAATTAATGATATTTAAAAAGATCATACCTTGGAATGGTACCCATGTGCCTTACTGAGATTATAACTAATTTACCATAAAGTGATCCTTGTAACATAAAGTTCCTTTGATATACACCTGTAATTAGGCTTATCTCTTTTAGGGTGAATTTGGCATGACTATCTATTGTGCACTGGCTTACCTTTGGGGCCTTACAGGGAATTCACTGGTGTTCTTTTGGTAGATAATTGGAAACATTTCTTTGTTGTGTTAAAGAAGTCAGGAACAATTGAAGAGCTTTTTGGTCAGAAGTTTTCCATCTTGGGCATAACTACATGGGACTTAATTCACAAGCACTTCCTGCAGAGAATTCCATAATGAGGAGGACAATTATACAGGAGCTTTCTGGTGGCCTGCAGCTTCTCACCCCTAGGTCTTCCTCTGTGTGAATCCTTGGACTCTGCTGTTGCTGTCATAATATGTCTCCCCAGGTTGCAATAGGCTGGGGGCACAGATATAACCATGATAGACGTTGTAAGACAGTATTATTTCTGTCTCTCTCCTTAACTAATCTGTAGGAACTCAAAACTCCTCAGATTAATCCTGTAGTGTTTTATAACCTTTATGGGGAGAGTTTCTCATGTACATTACTCATTTCTCATGTACATTACTTCCTTCAAATTCTATGTGGCATTTGTCACTTTCTTCCTTTTTTCTGATGGGGAAGATGCCTGTGTTGGGCATGCATTTCTCTTTTTTTAATCTTTTATTAACATATAATGTGTTATTTGTTTCAGAGGCACGGGTCTGTGAATCCTGTCTTACACAATTCACAGCACTCACCATAGCACACACCCTCCCCAGTGTCCATCATCCAGCTACCTATCGGTCCCATTCACCACCCCCCAAGCAGCCCTCAGTTTGTTTCCTGAGATTAAGAGTCTCTTATGGTTTGTCTCCCTCCCTGGTCCCATCTTGTTTCATTTTTCCTTCCCTTCTCCTGATGAACCCCCACCCTGCCTCTCAAATTTCTCATATCGGAGAGACCATATGATAATTGTCTTTCTCTGGTTGACTTATTTCGCTTAGCATAATGCACTCTAGTTCCATCCACATCATTGCAAATGGCAAGATTTAGTTTAGTTTTTTTTTTTCTTTTTGGATGGCTGCACAGTATTCCATTGTATATATATACTACATCTTCTTTATCCATTCATCTGTGATGGATGTCTAGGATCTTTCCATAGTTTGGCTATTGTGGATATTGCTGCTATAAAATTTCAGGGGCACATGCACCTTCGGATCACTACCTTTGTATCTTTAGAGTAAATACCCAGTAGTGAAATTGCTGGGTCATAGGGTAGCTCCATTTTCAACTTTTTGAGGAACCTCCATCCTGTTTTCCAGAGTGGCTGCACCAGCTTGCATTCCCACCAACAATGAAGGAGGGTTCCCCTTTCTCTGAATTCTTGCCAACACCTGTCGTTTCCTGACTGGTTAATTTTAGCCTTTCTGACTTGTGTGAGGTGGTATCTCACTGTGGTTTGGATTTGGATTTCCCTGATGGCAAGTGATGTGGAGTACTTTTTCATGTGTCTGTTGACCATTTGGATGTCTTCTTTGCTGAATATCTGTTCATGTCTGCTGCCCATTTGTTGATTGGATTATTTGTTCTTTGGGTGTTGAGTTTGAGAATTTCTTTATAGATCTTGGATACTAGCCCTTTGTCTGATATGTCGTTTGCAAATACCTTCTCCCATTCTGTCGGTTGTCTTTTGGTTTTGTCAACTGCTTCCTTTGCTGTGCAAAAGATTTTTATCTTGATGGAGTCCCAATAGTTCATTTTTGCCCTTGCTTCCCTGGGCATCCATTTCTTGCCCATCCTTATCTCCACTATACCACTGGCCAATCTGATTAGCTGATCAGGGCACTGTGTGTTGTCTCTAAAGTGCTCCACCCCAACCTGCACTGTTTCTGTTATGTAAGCTAATACTGGCAAGAGGAACACCTGCCATTTATTGAGTTCATGCTAATGTGACAGGCTACACTAAGCCCTTTATTTTTATTTTTTATACTTTAAAATTTTCTCATTTAAATTCAATTAGCCAAGGTATAATACATCATTAGGTTTTGATATAATGTTCCATGATTCATTAGTTGAGTATACACTAAGTAAGCTCTTTAAGTGGATTATATCATTTGAGTTTTACAACTACCTTATGATGGGTATTCCATTCATGGTTTATAGATGAGAAAATTGAGCCATAGAGGGATTATATAACTTGTCTCAAGTCACTCAGCTTGTAAATTGTGGAGCCAGGATATGAACACAGGTCTATCTCTTGCCAGAGCCTAAACTCAACCCTTAACAGGAATTGCTGTAAAATAGTACTAACTTGTATTCCTACTGTCATTTGAGAGCCAAGAGATACAGTGGGCATTGTGCTCAGAATTGTTCCTTCACTGACTGGACCATTACCTCTGGGCTAGGTATATGCCTCTTGCCTGTATTCCCTCGTAACGGACTCTTTTCTAAGATGTGCCTATGTCCTCCATGTAAAAAAGGCTCTTCGTCCAGATGGGTTTGATCCTTTTGTGTATTTTTACATTACTTGGTTTTGCCACAAATTCTTTATTTTAAACTATTTCATTTTCCTAGACACTATCTTTAGTGTATCCTTTTAGCTAAAGATACATTTTACTTGTTCTTTAACTTTCTAAGTTTTATTGATTGATTTCTATATTATAACATTTATAGAAAAATTTTATCATTTTTACTCTTCAAGTGTGTTCTGTTATTTAATTTAATCTCTTTGTAGCCCCTGTGTGTGGGGGGAAGCCTACAACCATTGCTCTTACTCAGCACTTCATGTTTGAGTATTAGTTTTAGATACTTTTATTACTTTTAGTTTTTTATCTCTGTTGCTTTCTGTTATAATAGCCTGTTTTCTCACTAACAGCACAGCTTCTCTGTGTTTTATGCTTAAGAGGGTGGGAAATGGCCATGGAAATTGAGATAGGATGGGAGTATAATGGAGGCTCATGTGTTTTTGCCCAATCCAACCTCCCCAAGCAGGAGACATGGAATGCCAAATATTAGAGATTCAGCGAGATTCAGCTCCGTAAGCTGGCTTTGTCATGGTTCTTTTTTCAGAAAAGCACTTCTGTGGTTTTTTGAGGACTGACCCTGCAGCAGCAGGTAGTAGTACTACCATTTACTGAGCACTGAAACTGGAAACTTACAAGTAGGCTCTGGTAGTTACACTTTGTTCCCAAGGAAATTGAACTCTAAAACAGTAAATCATTTGTAGAGTCTGGATTTGAATCCAGATCTGTGTAAATTCCAAAACCCTGACTTTTTCTGGAAAGGCCTCCTGAATACATACCTAGGGAGAAACGGGATTCTCAGCAGAGGAGAAGGAGGACGTCTGGGCAAAGAATTCATGTAGTTCTTCCTGAGTAGGGAACCCTCCCCACCGCAACAGACATCCGGTTTCAATGACTGTGTAGAACCAAAGACCTTTCCCAGCTGAGCTGACACAAAAGTCTCATCTTCATGGGGACAGAGCATCCCCAGGATGAAATTTTGTCACCGTGGCCTGCTTCCCTACTTCCAGTTTGTCCCAGATCAGCGGCTACTGGGTATTGAAAAACCCCTGTAGGCATGCTTTCATCCTGCTTGTCTCATCAAGGCAATGTATCCTTTTTGCCTGGCTGCTAATGAGCAGTAGGAGTAGCTTTCCTCCGCAAATTCTGTTTCTTTTTGCAGACAGACCTGCTAAAGCCCTGAATCTTATCCTCTTCCTGTTTTCTCCCTTAGTTATTGAGAGTTTAAAATCCCTATAGGAGGAACACAATGACAAACATTCAACATCACCTCCCATTCACCAACTAGGATAAAGTTTACTCTTGCAGCCATACTAACCATTGCTAGCTGCTGTATAACTCATTCTTGAAGTTTCTTATACATTGAAAATAATTTACACGAAACCACTTAAGATTACTTCTTAACTAGGCTGGCAAGTCTCTTTTGCCTAGCTAAGTGTATTTTTAGAAAAACTTTTTGTTTCCCCTTCCAAACTTTAAAAACACGTTTGGATGTAACACAGTGACAGCTTTTCCTTGCAGCTACTGGAAACGTCCCAAAAGATTCACAAAGTGTGTTTTGTACCTCTTTGTGAAATTTAGATTTACTGCCCTAAGTTGATGCCTGAAAGAAGTACTAATATTGAAAAAGAGGTATAAACATAGTAGGTGGTATTTAAACAATGTCAACTTCCTAAGAGAGGAAGAGGAGATCAACGGAGGGACCAAGGTGCTGGGGATCAGAAGATCTTTTGTGCTAATAACCAACAGTGAGCTACTGGGCATGTCACTTTACCCAATTATCAGTTTTACTCATGTTTAAATGGGGGGGGGGCAGTGCAACTAGATGGTCCTTTCATCCCTAAAAATCTTTTATCTATGGCATTTGATGGAGGAGAACCCCAGCCTCAGCCCCCAAACTACAAGAGCATAGAAGACTGGATTTGGGGCTGCAAGACAATAGCTTAATGTGATGGTTGTTAATTTATTTTCACTCATCTCTGAATTCACACTTCTTTGTTACTTTTATGATCCTGGAGACAGACTATGCAGAGGTTTCTTCTGTGTGGGCTGGCTTGTTGCTGGGCCACACCAATAGAGGGCGCCGGAGGGACACTGCAAGGCTGGAGAACGAGGAAGGATCCTTCTTTGTGGTGCTTTCCACTGGGATTAGTGTCAGGGATGCTGATAACTTTAACCTTAGTAGCCTTCACTCTTCTGCAGTGACCGGTTCCTGGCATGGTTCTTTGCCACCACAGCGACAGTCCTCACATGGAGGCCTGTGTTCTCCAGCCAATTTCTATGCCACCCAGTGATGGGCTGCCTCTGACGGTCAGCTGTAGCTTTCGACCTCTGGCAGGTGTCTCACCCCGGCATGCTATGTGTTCCTTTGTAGTCGTATCCCTCCCTTTGAGGTTCTAGGTTCTGAATCTTGTCTTGGGGAGGGCCTCTTCTGAGTCTCTAAGTTCCTACCTTGTTCCATCTCGGTCAACCGTCGAGTCTTCTTTTACCCCTCATAGTAATTAGCCATGTTCAACTACTTAACAGGTAGTTCTTTTTATTTTACTTTTCCTAGTGCAAGTACCAGTGTGGTTTCTGTACGTTATCTGAATAAACCCTGACTGCTACATTTCACGCACATGTGTATGCACGCGTGCACACGCACACACACACGCACACACCACACTCACAGACAAGTGTGGCATATGATAGAGATCAAAATAAACCGATCAACGGACAAGACTTTTGGAGAACAAGATAGGAAAGAAAATTTAAATGTCAGAAAAAACCCATGAGAAACACTACTTTCGTATGTCGAATCTGCCCTGTTTACAATTGGGCCAGCTCTGTTGGCAAAGCAGACCTGACTGAGTATGGAGGAAACCTTAGGAAAATGAAAGTAATAAAAACACTTTTATTGAGTTCCAAAACATTGACTTCAAAACAATTAAATTAATAAAATAGTTTCACTATTTTTTGAACTCAATGGAAGTCTTTAAAAATTAAATTGTTTTTAACTCATGATTTGTTGACTCAATAAATGTGGTTTTCAATTTAATTGCTTTTGAAATTACTGTTTTTGAATGTAACAAAAGTTTTTAATTTTTTTTCCTTTTATTACCTTACTTGTTTTAAAGACTCTCAGTCAAGCTTTTCTTTCTACTTCGACAGCCCCAAAGACAAATTTGTGGGATTTCCGTGCCTTTCAGGAAAACAGGTAGGCACCACAAGTAAGAATAAGCCCACAAGGGTGTGAAATAGAGTCGGGGAGACTGAATGCCATTTATAAACAGGTATTTCAAGCTTCCACATACTCTCTTTTTTCCTTAGTTCTCACCTATACCCTTCCCACCCTCACTTTTAGCTGATGACATTGTATCAAACTTCACTGGGAAACTGAAACAATGGAGGCCTCGCCTACAAAAGTACTTCCAATCTGTAGCTGTTGGCTTGCTTTCTTCCTTCCTTACAACGTAAAAAGGTTACTTTCTCTTATGAAAGACCAACTTCTCTATGTAAAAAGATTACTTTCTCTTATCAAACACCAACTTCTCCACTGGTATTGTGGATCCCACCCTCACTTGTCTTCTTAAGGCATTACTGAGTCAATTATCAACACCTCTATTTTTATGTTAATAATTTTTATTATAAAATTTTTGATTTTTATGATAAAAGTTTTAATTATTATGAAAAGAGACAAATGTCTTGTCTCTATTTCCATCTAATATTGCATATTGAGCCGAATGCAGTCATCTCTCTGCCCCCACCACTCTGTTAAAACTGGTTTAGTCAAAATCATAAACATATTCCTTGTCATCAAATCCCAAGCACACGTCTCAATTCCATTTTATTCAGTGTTTGAGCATCATTCCTCAGTGTTGAATACTCCCTCCTTGAAACATTATCCCCTCTTGGGTTCTATAACAACACCATCCTGCCCTGATTGTCTCACTGGGTGTGTAATCTTCGTCCCTTTAATGGCAATTTCTCTTCTAAATATTGGGGTTCTTAAGGGTTCAGTTTGGAATATATTTTTTTTCTTTAGTGACTTCTTGAAGTGACTTCCTCAGTTACAGTGGCTGAACTGAGACTCCTGAATGTCATATATTGAAGTCCTAACCATCAGTATATGACTGTATTTAGAGGTAGGCCTTTTAGGAGGTGATTAAATTACAATGAGGCCATTAGGGTGGGTCCTAATCCAATCTGACTCTTGTTGCTATAAGAAGAAGAAATTTGGACACTAGGAAGCATTCATAGAGGAGAGACCATGTGAGAATACAGAAAAAGATGTAGTTATCTGTAAGGTCACAGAGAAAGGGCTCAGAAGAAAGCAAGTCACCAATACCTTGATCTCAGACTTCCAGCCTCCAGAACTGGGAGAAAATAAATTTCTTTTGTTTAAGCCACCCAGACTGTAGTATTTTGTTATGGCAGCCCAGGCAAACTAATATGATCTTTATCCTCTTCATTATGATAAAGATACATTTTTTAGCCTGTGCCCTCATCTGACCAACAGACTTCCATATCCGACTGTGTTCTTGACATCTCCATTTAGCTGTGTCACAGATATCTCAAACTTAGCAGACTGTATGCTTGGTGTCTGCTTTCCCCTATCAGTTCATCTCTACTCCCACCAACTTGTGTTACCCTTCTCAATAGATGACACCATCAAATACATATTCCTAGATTCCATACCACTCAAACTAATCCAAGAGCCCAATAGCTCTATGTATATAGTGTGTGTATACCTGTGTTTATATATGTAAATTTATTTATTTAAATTTAATTACATTTTTATAAATTTATATATAAATTTACTTTATACATATGTATGTGTGTATATACATATGTATATATGTGTTTATATATGTATATATGTGTGTATATATAGTGTGTGTATTATATATACAGTGTGTGAATACCTGTGTGTATATATTTATGTAAATTTATATGTTTACTTACATTTATGGAAATTTATATATAAATTTATTTTATACATATATGTGTGTGTATGTGTGTGTGTGCGTACGTATATCTCCAGGTTATATTTTGAATATACATCTTTTTCTCTACTTCCATTTTTAACCTCCTTGTTCAAAATTTATATTTTACTTGTAACATTATAGTAGCCCTCTATTTGGTTTTCCTCCTTTTCTTCTTGCCTGCCTTCCAATCCACTCTTCATGCATAGGCAGAATACTACATATTGAAAGCTTATGTCTGCTCTAAATTTATGTGTTAAAGCCTAACCCCCAAGATGATAGGCTTAGGAGGTGGGCCTTTGGGAGGTGATTAGGTTATGAAGGCAGAGCTCATATGAATGGGATTTGTGCCCTTATAAAAGAGGCCCCAGAGAACTCCCTTACCCCTTCTGCTGAGTGAGGACACCGTGAGAAGATGTCCATGTAGAATCCTAAAGAGGTTTCTCACCAGACACCAAATTTGCCAGCACCCTGATTTTGGACTTCCCAGCCCCCAGAACTGTGAGAAATAAATGTTTGTTGTTGGTAAGCTGCCCAGTTTATGGTATTTTCATTGTAGCAGTAGAATGGACTAAATATACAGAGTAATCTTTAGAAACACAAATATCATGTTACTAAACTTCTCAAAATTCTCTACTCTCTAATGATTTTCTGTTGCACTTGAAATAAAATTCCAACTTATTATCAGGGCCTACAATCCCTGTATATGTAGACCTTCACCTACATAACCCTTGCCTCATCTTTTACCAGTCTCCCTCTTACCCACAAAGCTCTAGCTAAAAGTCCATTTTTCATTCCTTGAATATGCCAAACTCTTTCCTGCTTCAAAACCCATGATGTTTCCTCTCCCTGCAATGCTCTCTTTTTCAGTTTTTGCTTGGGCTTGTTTCTTCTATTACTTTAGTTAAGCTTAATTGTAACTTCCTCAGAGAAGGTATCCACAATTGTAATATCTAAACAGACTTCTCTCTGTTATTATTCTTATAATTATATAAACTAAAGATAAATAAGAATTCTTATTTGTTTCCTGCATAGCCTGTATTCAACCCTGTAGTTAATTTAATTGTGTGCATGTTTGGTTATTGTCTGACATCCCAATTAGAATGTACACTCTATGAGGTCAGAGTGTACCTGACCTCATGTCTGTATTATGTTCTTCTATATCTGTCTGTATTATGTACTTCTATATCTCCAAAACCAAGAAAAATTCTTAAAAAGTAAAAACCTTTCTTTTGTACCCTGTTGGCTTGACCATCATTAATATTATGAGCCTTGATCCTTGATGTTTCCTCAACTACTCTTAAATGCTACCCACTCTCTTGGCTGTACTTTTTTTTCTCTGCTATGTGTTCTTTTCCCAGAATCTAATTTGTATTATTATAAATATTTGGCCTCAGCCTGTTAATTCCAATCTGGACCCTTGGTGGCCTTCTTGCTGGATGTTGTTATGTTTGATCCTGAACTGATAAAATGAGCCCTGTTCCCAATAAAATGAGCTGGAAATATTGGCTGGCCCTAGATTAGGAGTCTGTTTTTCTGGAGCTTTGGGAGAAAAGGTTAATGCTTATTTGGGATGCTCTTATTTTGCAACATCTTGATTCTTTTGAGACTGGTAGGAGTGAGCCAAGGGGTCATACTGAGAAAGGGGAGTATGTGGTAGTGACTCAATAACTTCAAGTTGCTTCCAGGTAATTGTTTTATACAAAGAATGTGAGAAATATTGAGTATTAACAAGAAAGCAAAACAAGGTTAGAAAAACTCCTGATTCAGTTCTTTCTGTGAAAGACATGAACCCTTATCTATAATTCCATATAAGATCATCTCTCATCAAATTTGTCTACATTTTTTTGTTACGTGATCTAATTTGAGGTTAGTTGAGGGGATCAAAAGAATATTTACTGTACCTATTGTCCTGCTGCCTCAGACATGTTTACTAGTCCATAATGATAATCAAAGAAATGCAAATAAAAACAACTAAGGTTCAATAATTAATTCATTTCACAAATGTTTATTGAATACCAATTACAGATGAGATAATGAGGATTAAACACTATTTAATGGTGATATAATACTATAAGTAACAATACAGCATAATACATTAATAATACTATAAGTATAGTATATATAATACAGTAATACAATACATATACAGTAACAACACTGCAATACAATATAATACAATAATACAGTAATAATCCTATAGGATATAATATAGTGATAATGAATAAAATACTATTCCTATCCTCAAGAAATTTAGATTCTATTGGGAGAGACAGGTGGGTATCACTACATACTTACTAAATTAACAAAAAAGTAAAACTCATGAAACCCAACAAGGAGGCTATAATTAATGGAACACACAGAGTTTTCTGGTAGTTTAGAACTTGTTACAGTCTTTTCAATATGCAATTCAAAAAGCATGGGTGGAATTTAAGAAACAAAACAGATGAACATAGGGCAAGGTGGAAAAAAGAAAGGGACGCAAACCATAGGAGACTTTAAACTATAGAGAACAGGGGTACCTGGGTGGCTCAGTCAGTTAAGCATCTGCCCTGGGCTCAGGTAATGGTCCTGGAGTCCCAGAATTGAGCCCCATGTCTAGCTCCCTGTTGAGTGGGGAGTCTGCTTCTCCCTCTCCCTCTACCCCTCCCCATTTGTGTTCTCTCTCTTGCTCACTCTCTTAAATAAATAAATAAAAATCTTTAAAAAAAAAACTATAGAGAAAAATCTGAGGCTTGCTGGAGGAGAGGTAGGTGTGGGGATGGGCTAAATGGGTGATGGGCATTAAGGAGGGCACTTGTTGTGATGAACACTGGGTGTTAGATGTAAGTGATGAATCACTAAATTCTACCTGAAACCAATGATACACTGTATGCTAACTGACTAGAATGTAAATAAAAACTTAGAACAAACAAAAAAACCCCCATGGATAATTACAGATATATTTTGACCCAGGAATCTCATTTTTGAAAACATAGCTCAACAAAGTAACTCAAAAGGGGAAAGGCCTCTTTTTACAAAGGTATTTATAACTGCATAATCTGTAACAAATTGGAAATAACAAGAAATTGATATGTTTGGGATATTGTTAAAATAGTGATGGTATAATACAATGTCTTAGCCTCGATTTTTATAGGAAACATAGCCAGAGTAGGATTGAAGTAACATTAATTTATTTGGGAGGTGAAAGGGACACCAGGAGGAGAGTAGGGAAGTGAGACAGGGAAGGAGAGGAGGCCAGTAAAGGGTATATTATTTAGGCAGCTAGGGTGAAACTCTTCCATGGGATAACAAGGAAAATGAGATGATATACCTCAGAATTATGCCACCTGTGTGGTGCTTTTTGATACTCTTAATTCCCAAGAGTCATAGCTTGAGGTCTGTTCTGAGGTGATGTTAATTCTTCAGCACTTCCTACTAGTCATGGGCATGGCCAGAATGGCTTATAACGGTTGGGGGTGGGGTAGAGGAAATCCCTCAGTCACAGATGCAGATACTGGCACTTTTACGTAGTCTGGAGCACACCGAAAGGTTAACTAGTACAACAGAGCAGGGATATAATATGTTACCACTAAATGTGAAAAATGACTAGGCTATGTACATATTTATAAGAAAAAGTTGTCAAAGCACACAATACTGTCAGGCATTGACTATAAACATACAAAAGCTATGTCATTAGAACACATAGACTCTTGTAACAGTATTGTGAAAGAGAGGCTTTTCTTTTGTATTATAAACATATCAAATTAGTTAATGAAAATAACCTACTAATGTTACCAGAAAGAATAACTCTACAATTAAATATCAATAAATAGGTACCTTTTACATGCTAACAGTAGCAATGGTAAGGTGCAGATACAGCAGATGTAAGAGAGGTGGAATTTGTGGAACTTAGTGACACTTTGGGTTTGGTAGAGGGAGGAGGAAAAGTCAACAAGGATGACCTGAGTATTTGTAACTCATCAAATGGAAGGATGGTGGCATCTTTAATAGGGCTAAGCAAGTCAAGAGGAAGATCTTATAGTAAAGCAAAAGATTGTTGGGTGAAGATGAAAGACTATACCCTTTTGGAGTGTTTCTAACTATGACATTAAAGCTGGAAAGGCTTGAGATATTCACTAAGGATTCCAATCTCTGAAATGCAGAGAAATGAAGATTGGAAAAACTTTCACAAAAAGGTGAAAAGCATGTTATACATATGGTTTAATCCCCAAAAAGGTATACAAGGGGGGAAAATCGTACCTCTCAAAGGGAGTGGTTTTCTCCTTAACCATTCTAACAGTTTTTTGTTAACTTTCCTCCATCCAATAAAGATTAGGAAGCCAATCTTTGTTAATTAATTTCCACAATACAAGTTTTAATGAAAGGAGATAAAACACTCAAGGAGGCAATATAATTAGTAGATACTGTTAGCTTGTAAATTTTATACTTATCGGAACATGAACATTTGTTGCTGGGCTCCTTGGCTGGCATTAATCTCATTTTGTATCTCTGGACTGTTGCCATGGCTTGGTTTTAACAGAGCCAGAATATCTGCTCTTAGATTGTCTCTGATAAAAGGATGAAAGCAGTGATAATTATGCAAGGAACTACTTTGTCACTATTTCTATGGTTTGACTTAAGATGCTCTAGACATTGACATAAGTAGGCCACAGTGTTTTATTGACCTCAATTAACAAGAAAGCAACATTTCTTTTATTTGTGCCATTAATATGGGCAAGGGATAAGAAAAGTGCAATAAATTTCTAATTTAAATTTGGAATCCAGTAAAGGGAGAAAGTTTGACTTGTGCATGTTTGCAGTTCTGTGAGTCATGGCCAATTTTTAAAACATAAGCCATCTGCCAGCATAATACTTTTAATGATACGTTTACTTGAAATTCTTTTCGCATGCTCCCCTGAGTTCCTGTGCTCAAACAGATCAGAAAGAATATTTGGCTCAGGCATTTGGGGCTTCTGTGATCTACTGTCTCCATTGATTTGAGTTGACAATAACTTTCATCACTCAATGTGTCTCCTCAGGGGCTAATATTCCATTTATCTTATCTTTTTTTCTAAAGATCTTTGATATTATTTAACAGCAGTACCTAAGCTTTGTTGGCTGATGTATTTGGATCTTGCTGGAAAGTTGTATGTTTCACAGGAGCTAATAAGTGACCATCTGATGTTTTGCATCTTATCAACAGTAATATCTTTGGGGCACTCTAAATAGAATCAAAATTGGTTTTCACAGAAGGGTTTACAGAGCTTTACCTACTAGGCTGTTTCTAAGAGTCACTTGGTGATTTCCCTTTGCTGTCATTTTTGTTTATTTTTCTGTCTGGATTTATTTTTCCCTTATTACTTCTGGAACCAGAACAACTACAATATGTTTTGCTTCTTTGTTTTGTTCTTACCAGCTCTTTATTTATAAACCTCACTTTGTCTCCAGTACTGGGCAAATTATATACTTCTGTTGTATGTTTCTTTTTAAATTTTCAGTGTATTCAGTCCGTAATGCCAGACTCACCCATTACTTCTTTCCAAACTCCTTTTGAAGTTCCAGAACACTATGTCAATATAGGCACATTTACTTATTCAAGAAATATTCAGCAAGGGCCTACTCTTTACTAGATTCAACATTAGGCGCCAGAGATATAGGGATGACTGAGGCACACTCTGTCCTCAGGGGAACAGCAAAATATAGTGATTAAGGGCAGAAATTTCCAGGTCAAACCTGGGTTTCGGTCCCAACTGTGATAGTTAATTTTATGTGTCAGCACCAGTAATAAAACATGTCTCCATGTTGCTGTGAAGTTTTTCTTTAGATGTGAATAACATTTAAATCAGTTGACTTTAACTAAAGTCTATTGTCGTCCATAACATGGGTGAGCCTGGTCCGATAAACTGAAAGCCTTAAGAGTAAAGAGTGAGGTCTCCTGAAGAACGAATTTTGCCTTAAAAATGCAACCTAGAAATTCTGCCTTTATTTCTAGCCTACTGCCCGCTAGAATTCAGACTCGAGACTGTACCGTCAACTCTTTCGTGAGTCTTCAGTCTGCTGGCTTGCTGTATAGTCTGCACAGTCAGCCCCCACGATCATGTGAGCCAATTTCGTAAATCTCTCTCTCTCTCTTCCTTTCTCTGTATATAGTTAGGTAGGTAGGTAAACTTAATATGCGTTAATATGTCTAAATCTCTGTATACCATTATCTATCTCTCTCTATATATCTGTATCTGGAGACAGGAGTATATAAATATCTATATATATCCACATCTATACCTATCTACTCTTAGTTCTATTTCTATAGAGAATCTTGACTAATCCACCAGTTCTGCTGCCTTCCAGTTACACTGGTGATTTCATGTGTCTGAGCCTCTGTTTCTTCTTTGGTAAATGAGTTTTAATGAGGATTAAATGAGTCAGTGCATGTGAAAGCACATGCCACCATACCTGGACATACAGTAAGTGCTGAGCGAATGGTAACTCTAGCTTCATCGTTTTCTTAACTTCTGAAGGGGCACATGTGATATAGGCAGTGACAGAGAGATACAGGAAGGAACACAAGACAAGGGTTTCTCTCTCTAAGTCTTGGGGTAAAGGTGGTTAGAAAAGGCTTTCTGGAGGAATTGATACTTAATCTCCATTTTAAAGATTGAGTAGGAAGACCCATTCGTGTAATTAAATCATTTCCAAAAAATTTTGTGCACTTATTTTATGCTGGACTCAGTGGTGTGCCTTGGGACAATATTGGTAAGTAAGTTAGACAAGTTATTAGACCCAGAGTGACAAAATAAAAGAGGAAGCTTAGAACAAGTAGAGATCCTGTCACCCTGGCAGAACCAAGAGTTGCAGAGACAAATCCAAATGTTGTAACTGACTGGAGATGGCATATAGCTTTTTAGCTGAGGTGTCTTATTAATATCAATGTCCTCTTAGTTATGCCCAAGTCATAGGATCTAAATGAAAAATGGACTGAGGCTTTAACAAAAATCTAATAGGTCTACCAGAATAAAGCCAAGGAGGGAATATTGTTTAACTAATATTCAAAGAAATAATAGCTGCCAAATTCCAAAACTGAAGAAAGATTTGAGTGTGCTGATTGAACCACAAAGAGTATTGTGCAGAATAAAAAAAATATTACTATTGCATTGAACAGGCTTAATTTATGTGATGTGCAGTGAAGGTGCACCCTGGAATGCTTCTGAGCATTCAAGAGTCCCCACCCAAATGAAAGAAAAAAAGAGAGAAAGCAGAAAAAGAGAGAAAGAGAGAGAGAGAGAGAGGAAAAAGAAAGAAGGATAAAAGAGAAGGCTCAGCCCAAATGGGCCCCAAGGTAAGGTTTGTGAAGTATACAAACAAATACAGACAAACAAAAAAGACTGATAAAAGTATATGACAAGAGAAGAAA
>PISX010020091.1:0-36652 GCA_004024625.1 Mellivora capensis
CTAGGACTTCTAGTACTACGTTGAATAGCAGTGTTGATAATGGACATCCCTGCCATGTTCCTGACCTTAACGGAAAAGCTTTCAGTTTTTCTCCATTGAGAATGATATTTGTGGTGGGTTTTTGATAGATGGCTTTGATAATATTGAGGTATGTGCTCTCTATCCCTACACTTTGAAGAGTTTTGATCAGGAAGGGATGCTATACTTTGTCAAATGCTTTTTCAGCATCTATTGAGAGTATCATATAGTTCTTGTTCTTTCTTTTATTAATGTGTTGTATCACATTGATTGATTTGCGGATGTTGAACCAACCTTGCAGCCCTGGAATAAATCCCACTTGGTCATGGTGGATAATCCTTTTAATGTACTGTTGAATCCTATTGGCTAGTATTTTGGTGAGAATTTTCGCATCTGTGTTCATCAAGGTTATTGGTCTGTAATTCTCTTTTTTGATGGGATCCTTGTCTGGTTTTGGGATCAAGGTGATGCTGGCCTCATAAAATGAGTTTGGAAGTTTTCCTTCCATTTCTATTTTTTGGAACAGTTTCCCCCTGCTTCCCCCTCTCTGCCTTTCTCTCTGCCTACTTGTGATCTCTGTCTATCAAATACATAAATAAAATCTTAAAGAAAAAAAAAAGAAGAATGAAAGCCAAAGAGCAAGCCGCCACATCATCAGAGAGGAGAGTCGGATCAAGGCCAGGAATTAGGAACAGTTAAGGACCGGGAGAGGATGCAAAGAATCTCAAGAGAGACATTTCAGGATCTCTTTTGAGGTGGAGGCGTGGGCCAGTCATACAGGCCCCGTCTGATCTAAAGACAGCTCTTCCCAGTGTGGCCATAGAGAAAGGGAAGGAGCTTTGACCATGCTTCTGCACAGGCGCCGGATGAATCCGGCCTGGGTGAAGTAAATACCCCCCCTACTCCAGCCTCTCTCCTTCTTCATCTTGTAACGGAAGTGTTTATTCCTGTGGGGAACTCGTGCCACATAGAAAAAGTAAGGTGGCCAGCTTTCCCAGTTTGACTGGAACTGAGGGGATTTCCTAGGATATAGACTTTCAGCTTTAAAACTGGAAAAATTCCTGGGGCGCCTGGGTGGCTCAGTGGGTGAAGCGACCCGCTCTTGATCTGGGTTCAACTCATGATCTCAGGGTTGTGAGATCAAGCCCTATGTGGCTCTTAAGGCCTGGGTGTGGAGCCTGCTTAAGATTCTCTCTCTCCCTCTGCCCCTCTCTAAAAAACAAACAATCTGGGAGAATTCTAGGCAAACTGGGACATGTTGGTCACCTTGGCCCATAGGACAACCAACCCCCACTCTAAAGCAATGCACATATCACAAGTGACACTGATGGAAGTCAACCCCCAGGGGTGTTCTTTTCAGAGCTTTCAGTAAAGACATTTCTATGGCTCCTGGCTGAACTGAGTTAGTGGGATGGATGTCAGGATCTGCCAAAGGTAATTTCCACCACTATAGTGAGAATTTCTGTCTGAGAGATAAAGATAAATCCTGATCCCTGATGATCATCTTGATCCAGCTGAACCTGAAGCAACACTACCCAGGGACCTTTCAGTGACATAAACTTTCTTTCTTCTGCATTCTTTCTTTCTTCTGCATAATTTTGGATTTGGTTTCTAGCCCGGCTTAATATAGTGAGTACCTTGAACAGAAGGCAGCTTATAAATCATGGCATATACTTAGCTACTAGGACCCTTTCTCACTTTGTGAGAAATTAGAGCTGACTGGGTTAAAAGCTATAATAAGGGACTCCTAGACTATAAATAGCTCTGCCTTGACCAATGTCCTATGACTGACTGTCTTATATTGACTTGATGTGTCTGGTAATATAGCCTTTACTAGCTTAGCATGTTTCTCAAATTCTGCTGGGTATTGTCAGTGATGTCTTCCTGCTGTAACTGTCCTCACTATCTCCTCACCCCTCTGTCTTAACTCTTCTAGCATTATATTTTGGTTTAAACCCCATTTCTCCCAGCTACTTGCTAGTACCTAATGCTCCCAGCTCCACCAGAACCCAGTTCTGGGTTCCTAGCTATAAACACTTCTCCTTGACCTACTTGACTACAACTTGGCTATGGTTACCTGCTCTAGTCTCTGCTTAGCTTGGTCTGCCCTGATCTTGGCAGGCCAGTAGGGACTGACAACCAATGAATAGAACTTTGGCTTTATCTTGAGACACTTGACTGCTGTTCTTGGTTGCAACAGCCTGTTTTTGTCATTAATGGAAACACGGTCCTTTTCCAAATAATTCTTTCAGGCTTTATGCTGCTTTCATGGTCAAGAACGTCCTCTAGTTCTTGACCAGAACTCGAAGTGTTCTCGACTAGGTGGTTGGGTAGGGCTGGGATGGGGAATGGTAAATTTGCAGAATAAATTTGTGAAAATGATGAGTCAGGGCTGAGTAAAGAAGGATGCTGCTACAGCTATAGTTTTCAGATTTTAGTGGCTATAAGAATAACTTAAGGGGCTTATTTAAATTGCATATTTCTGAGCCTGTTTCCAGTGAATCTGACTCAGTAGGTCTGGGATAGGGCCTAGGATTAAGCATGTTAAGCAAGAATATCAAGTGATTCTGATGTAGTTAGTCTCTAGAGGATACTTTGGGAAATATTCCTCCATGTTGTGTTCAGAACATGTGCTTGGGGGAGGAAAGACCCTGATAGTTTGGGTGTGCTAGAATAGCTACAGGGGTGGATCATCTTTGTGATTTTCAAATCCTTTTGGATCTTTTATGATGCTTGGCTTGTTTTCCATAAGCAGTTTGGTAAGCTTGGAAGTCAGGATGGAGAAATGTGGGAGATATATATATATATCTCCCACAACTATGCCATAATATTCCACAAAATCCAAATTTACCAAAGACTTAGAACTCGATGGCCTACCTAATCCATGTATATCATTGAATGTCTTGGGGGGAAATGATTCTAGAGAACTGGCCTTTACAGTATTATATTTTGATTGATGCAGCTCAGCAAAGAACCAAAATTACTAGCAGCAATTCAAGGTTATAAGAGAGAGTGGGCCAGGTCCCTGGAGTTGTGAGACAATCATCCAGAATACAACTGTACCTCAATCCAACATGTACTGAAAGAGGATGTTCCCTGTTTGGGGCACCTTCACAGACTGGTTGGAAGGAAGTTTGGAGTAACTGCATCTGTATTCTGGGAACAATGAACATGGCTCATTAGAACTGGGGCTGCTAGCACCAAGAAGGTAGCTTCTATGATACTACAAGTGTTCTGGAATTCTTGACACTTCCAGCATATCTCAGGAAGGCTTTGTTTGGCTCATGGTTTCTAGACAGAGTCCAGGAAAACCACAGACCTCTCTAGGGGACCAAAGTGCCAGGTCTACACTAGACCACAAATTCTGGCACCTGTATGGAAAAGTGAGATACATATTACACTAAAGGTTAGAGTCTTTTATAAAACTGAATAATTATCGTGAGTAGCTGGTTTGTCAAGTTGGCCACCAATGGTCTCAGTTTCAGTGGGGCAACAAAAGTGGCTGTAGCATTTGGCTTTTGGAACCTCATCCACATAGAATGCAATGGCCATGGAGCTCCATGTAATATTTGTATTTGTAATATAGTAAGATTGGGGACATAGTGGTATAAAAAGAAATGTGGTCTCTAGTTGTTGGGCAAAGCGTATAGTTCCTGAAACTATTTAGGTTGGTAGAATTTTTGGAGGATGTAACTTGGTAGTCCTGGGGTTGTTCTATGATGAGATTCATCCTTTGATAGGGGCCTCATTTACACCAGAGCTGATTTTTTTTTCTTCTACTCTTTCTCCACTGGGTCTTGTAAATGGCATAGTACCTCACCTGCCCAAGCTCAAAGAAGAGAAATGTTGGAGCCAAGTTAACTTAAGTGCATCAGTTTAAGGTGACCCCAATGGAGGCCACCAAATTGGAGCATAGTGAAGACACCTGAGCTGGTATTTGAGGGGCCTTGAATCAGCTTCAGTCAGTAGGCCCAGTAATCTGGATGGAATCACTACAATTTCCACTTGGGTGGCAAATATGAATTATTGAGAACTTCCTAAAACTCATAGAGTGGCTTTATTCCAGTCCAAACTGAATAAGCTAAATGAAATTAGCAATATAGGTCAAGACTAAGCTATAGCTCTGCTATTATTAGCATTGACACTTCCAGACCCATTCAACACCTTTTGACATCCTTCAAAATCCACCACAATTAAGCTCTGGATTACCCAAAACAGCAAAGTGGAGAACTGAATTTATTATCGTCAGAGGTTTTGGATTTTGGGGTTTTGTTGTTGTTTTGTTTTGTTTTGTTTTTTTATCTCTCATCCTCCTGGAGTAGTAGTTTATGAGGAAGTCCAAACTTTAAGGCACCTGTGCTGGTCTATAGGTCAAGATTTTAGCTAGAACTAAAGCCATGCCAAGAGGCTGGACAGGATCTTAATGTTTCTTTCAAATGTATTTGGAAGGCTAAGGAGAAAGATTACAGGAGAAACCAGAGAATTAAATGAGGGTCTTCAGTTTTAAAAAATATTTAGGAATGGTATGAACTTTACATGACCTAGAGCTAGTGGTGGTATTTCTCTATGCATATTTGAGGTCAATGGGTAACATAGGCACAACTGACAGAACCCAAGAGGTTAACTTCAGAGACTGCAGGTACCAGAGCCGCACAAAAACCTCTATCTCGTAGGTATCAGATGTAGAGAGCAGAAAGCCAAGGAGTAGAGAGCCAATGACTTGGGTTTCACTGGGAAATGGGTGGAGACTTGCAAGGTAAAAGGAGGCTGAAATGAAACTAGGGAAGGGCAGATCACCAGAAGTGAAGCCATATCTGGGGAGAAACCAGGACAAGCAGGGATTAAAACCTGAAATCTGGTTTCAATTAATCAGTTTCAGTTCAGTCAGTTCGTCTCCAGAAGGAAAAGAGTAGTCAAAGTCAGGACGCAGAATATCACAGTATCTGGAGGGGCCAGGTGGAGATGTCTCAGGATTGGAATGGAGGAGTAGCACCCCTTTAGGAAGTGATCCTGCTTAAACTAAAAGATCCCCAATGTGTCTTCCAATCAGGACACCACACTTCACTCATTTATTCAGCTATCATCTATTAAGTATCTACTATATGCTAGTTTATAAATCAGTGAGAAAAAAGACATCCAAGAACTCAGTGCTACTCTGTTCAACATAATATATAGGAAGCAGTTCATTTTTACAGGACCAAAATAACTCTTAGTCAACATGAATCCATCTTCACAATGCTCTTCCCCAATCCCTCTCCTGGCAGCCAGCCTAGCTGGTCGGCCCAACACGGTTGTTTCCTAGCATTTCTTTTTTTTTTTTTTTTAATATTTTATTTATTTATTTGACAGAGAGAAATCACAAGCAGGCAGAGAGGCAGGCAGAGAGAGAGAGAGAGGTGGGGAAGCAGGCTCCCCGCTGAGCAGAGAGCCTGATGTGGGGCTCGATCCCAGGACCCTGGGATCATGACCCGAGCCGAAGGCAGGGGCTTAACCCACTGAGCCACCCAGGCACCCTCCTAGCATTTCTTAACCAAGAAGGACCATCATTGCCTGTAGCTCTGTGTTCATTGATTTTTATGGTGTTTCTTCAGCTTGAAGTTATATCACTTTTTGGTTCATGTCAGAGCAGCTACTTAAAATCTTGAGAGCATTCATGCTTTATATGTATCTGCTCAGATGCAGTGTTAAATGCACCCTTATCTCTAGCATATTTTAGTGTTCCAACTTTCTACAACTCTGTAAAAATATATTCCATGAACCGTAGTTGGAATGCTGGCATTGCCAATTAGGCTTTAGGTAAACCAATGTTTATTACTGGATCAGAATCATATCGAAGAGACATTTAAAACATTCCTTTTAGAATAATTTGATACCATTTATTGAGTTTTGACTATACATCAGGCATTATGCTGAACATATCATAATAATAGTGTTTATTAAGAACTCACTATAGGGGCATCTGGGTGGCTCAGTCGTTAAGCGTCTGCCTTTGGCTCAGGTCATGATCCCAGGGTCCTGGGATTGAGCCCTGCATGGGTTCCCTGCTCAGTGGGAAGCCTGCTTCTTCCTCTCCCACTCCTCCTGCTTGTGTTCCCTCTCTTGCTGTGTGTCTCTCTGTCAAACAAATAAATGAAATCTTAGACATTAAGGGCTTTATATTATCGCTCAATCTTCACAACAGTTCTCTGAAGACGGTACCCTTATAACAATTTTGAGTTGAGAAAACTGAGGCATAGAGGGTAGCTCACCTAAGCATCTCACAGATAGACTGTGGCAGAGCTGGTATTCTAACTCAAGCAGCCTGATTGCAGAGCTTATGCTCGTAACCCTAAATTTATGATCCACCTCATGGAATGTTCACAATAATCCTATGAGGTCCACATTAGGACAGTTGCTTTACAGGTTATAATACCATTATTAAGGATGTTAGAAACAGGTTTTTGGGGACTCATTTGAGCTCATTAAGTCACAATTTAGACCCAGGAAGTCTGATGCCACAACGTCCTTCTGCTCTTTCTTGCTTTACTATACTGTCAGTACGTGTGGCACAATTGGAAATCAAATCCTGCCTGACTTCAGAGTTCCTAACCAATTCAATATCAGTCTGTTGCACACAGTTCTCTTTGTGTTTGTTTGTTTGTTTGTTTTGGTTAATGATTTGTACTAAGTCTTAGAAGCAGTGGGCTAACTACTGCAGCTATTTTACTCCACTGGAATTATTGAAGAACTTTTAGAAATAGAATACCTTAAAATGCTTTATGTATGAAAGTTCAAGTTGATTATTCATTCGACTATATTGCCTTCCAGGGAGAGCATATTAGAATGCCTTTGATTAAAAAAAAAAAAACAGTCAGAAAGCTCTTTGATAGGGGCGCCTGGGTGACTCAGTGGGTTAAAGCCTTCGGCTCAGGTCCTGATTCCAGGGTCCTGGGATCAAGCCCCGCCCGCATTGGGCCTTCTGCTCAGCAGGGAGCCTATTTCCCCCTCTCTCTCTGCCTGCCTCTTTGTCTACTTGTGATCTCTGCCTGTCAAATAAATAAATAAAATCTTTAAGAAAAAAACAAAGCTCTTTGATAATGTTGGAATTCTCCATTTGAAGACTTACAGTCTAGCAGATCGGAGGAAGAATGTATGGTAAAATTATAATAGTCATCAATTGGGAAAAAGCAATACAAATTACAAATATTGGGCTTACACGCAACCTTTCCTATTCTGAAACCCTGCGATTGCTGCCTTCATGCGTTGACCATGACTCGGCCTTATACTTTACTGAAAAGTTATAAGCTATTTGACATGAACCTCCCTCATCTGCAGCTCAGACTTTTTCTCAGTATTCATCTCCTTTGTGTTCTCTTTTCTATTTCTGAGAAAGAAGTATATTTCCTACACTCTAAATTTAATCCTTGCTCTTAAGGGCCTGCACCAGGTTGGGGGTCCTATGGAGACTAGATTAAGTAGGATGTTTTAGCTGGCTAAATTCTAGGGGGTGAGTGTGAGCTGTGGACTAAAAAGGCTAACATTAGTATTAGAGGTAAATATCAAGCACCCACTTCAAGGAGAGCCTTCAAGGCTATAGTGAGCAGTCAGGATCAAAGAGAGGCAGGAACTTACCAGAAAGTGGAGTTCTGGAGGGTCCAGATGAAATAGTTTAGGACATAGGCAAAAACAAAGAGAATGAATGTTAAATTGCTTCTTTTGGGTGATGAGTATAGCAAGTGAGGAGAACCAGGTGCTGATTCCATCCTTATCCACTGGCCTCATCAATATCTCTTCTTTTTCTTGAATCTACTGTTTTTCCTCCCCATTTTATATTCCCCCTTAACCTATATACACTTTTTCTCTCTCTTTCCAAAAGGATACACTGTCCCTTAATCTCTTTATTTCTTTAAGCAAGTGTCACCTTTTCCCCTCTTCCCTTCCAGTGGCCAAATTCAGTGGCCAATTGAGTTATCCTCACCAACAGGCTTTCTGTAGCATTAAATATTGTTGAAGGTGCCCACACTTGAATCTCCTCCCTTGGCTGTTCTTTCCTCCTACCTCCCTGGATGCTCTTCTCCTTTGGACACTTAAATACGTATTTCTTAAGAATATGTTCTTGGTCTACTTCTTAGCCCTTTACTGTCTGTCTCCCCGAATATACCTACCAAACCTTATCACCTGGATTATCCTCTCTATCCAGGTGATGCCTCTATCTGAATCACCATCTTTGACCTTAGCCTTCTTTTCACATTTCTAGTATCCTGCTAGATACCCTTATCTGTGTCTCATCTGCACATTAAATTCTGCATGGCCAAACATTAACTAATTATTCTTCCACAACCAGCTTCTCTTCCCATGTTTTTTAAAATTTCCTGTTAGTGACATTTATGAACTTTCCATCCCTCAAATTCAGGACCTTTGGGTCAAACTTTATTCTTACCACATTTAATCAGGTATCAAATTCTGTTGGCTGAAATATTTTTAATATATGCTACCCCATTTCTATAAGTATTTACTTTTTCCCAGTTGCCCTTCATCAAAACAACTTTAATAGCTTCATAGCTGGCCTCCCTCCCATTAATTTTCTTCCACTCCAAACCATTTTAGTTGCTACTACCCTTTCCTGAATAGCATCTATCATACCTCTCATTGAGATATCTATATTAAAAAAAAATCCCAACATCTTAACCTAGCATTCTAGTTTCTTCACAAGCTGAGCGCAGCCAATTTTTCTGTTTTTATTTCTGACTTTGCTGGACCTTTGCTCTAGGAAAAAACAGGCTTATTCTTCTCTGTACGTGCCCTGTAATTCCTTTCTCCCACTCTCTTACTGTTTCTGAGACCAGAATGGTCTCTATTCATCAGCTCTTCATGTATAAATCCTACAACTTTCAAAGCCTAGCTCAAATACTTCTCATCCCATGAAGCTTTTCTTGATCTCTCCAGATAGCAGGAATCTTTATATCTTCTGATTTACATAGCACTTTATCTGTATCTTTTTCCTAGTGCTTATCATCCTCTACCTTATTCTTCTTATTCACATGCACATTTTATTATCTCTGTGATTTGATTAAATAAATATTGAAAAACTGATTCATCTTTATAGTCCCAAAGTGCCTGGTATAAATATTTGAACAAATTTGATTGGACTCGCCAAATATTCCATGTACTTTTTAATATTTTCCAGTATCCTTTGCCATTAGACTTGGGGCATATGACTAGTTCTGGCAAATCTCTGTAAGCAGTTACATGCAACACTTTCAGTTTGAAGTATTTTGGAACAGATGAGAATTCTCCACTCTTTGCTCCTTCTTCTCCTTCTATAGCAGTCCACAAGGCCATGTGTTCCAGCTGCAACTTGGTAGAGTTTCTATGTCTGAGTCTCTGGTTGATCATGTGGATCAGGGTCCCCCCTAAGCTGTACTAGATGTGAGTCTAGGAATTCTGTAGTGCTAAGCCACTGAAATTTCAGAATTAATATTTTACTGAAGTATAGTCTATCCTAACCTGACAAATAGAGGAAGTATTCAATACATTTATGAATGAGCACATAAAGAGGGTGTCTATCAAATAAATTGTGTTGGTGGAATTATTCAAGAAGTTTGATCCACTGTTTAGTTTGTAGGAGATTCCAGTTTCATAGGTATCTGCACAAAAGGACAATATCACATTCTAAGTGGTTTACCATTCGATATCATTCTCCTTACAAATATCTTATAAACCTTTTGCTTTCAAAGATCCATTTGGTAGTTTACTGTGTATGTAGTTTCATGGTTTTTGTGGGGGGGTAGCAAAATTTGAAGTTAGGTATTAGAGATGCATTGCTCATTGAATGGTATACGGGAGGTTTTCTTGATGCAGTTGAATGCATAATCCTTATCTTCCTCTGGTTTGCTGATGGTCTGTAGTGCTCTTTTCATGAATTGATTCTTTTCTTTTTAAGATTTTATTTATTTAGTTGACAAACAGAGATCACAAGCAGGCAGAGAGGCAGACAGAGAGAGAGGAAGGGAAGCAGGCTTCCCGCTGAGCAGAAATCCCGATGCGGGGCTTGATCCCAGGACCCTGGGATCATGACCTGAGCCAAAGGCAGAGGCTTTAACCCACTGAGCCACCCAGGCACCCCATGAATCGATTCTTGATGCTTAAAATGACCTTACATGAAAAATTTATAAGCAAAACTTCCTAGTATCCCCAAAATGCTGGCCGTTTGTTTACCTTTGGGACTTTTAATATTACTGCTTTTTTTCTTAGGGAGTTCAGAAAAGATAAAACACATTAAAAGAAGAAAATAAATGTTTTCACAATCCCAGAGATAATTCCTATTACAATATTACAATCTGCAAGGATTGAATCAGGATATCAATTCAGTCCTGGGGAAGTTAAGCATCTTCCTCTGATTCTCAAGGGGCTGCAGTTGCAACCCTGTGGACCATCTTCCCCGGGTGATGTGGAACACTTTGACTCTAGCCTTCTCTCCTTATCAAAGTCTAAGCTCAGCTTAGTAAAGTTATCTGGTAATTCTCTATGAGATATCAATACTATGAATGCCAAGTTACCATTTCTGGGGATGCTGCCATTTATAACAGTACTGACCTGACACATTTATAAAGTCAAATTGTTGTATTTCCAATACCAATTACAGGCTAGAGTAGGAGCAATGTTTGGCAGAAAGATCTTTCTAAAGTCTCCACAATTAAGCTGCCCAGGAAGCCGTACTTCTGTTGAAGAATGACATTATTTCAGAGTAACACCTTGATGCTTCTGCAGAGCAGTTGTCTAAGATAGCTGACCTATTGCTTATAGAACAGGAAGCTAACCCTATGACTGATGCTGTAATATGCTATACCCATTTCCAAGACACATAGTTCAAGATTCTCTTTTTCTCTTATTTCTTCAAGTGAAATGAAACAGATCCAAAGTGTTTCTGTCTCTTGATTATGTGATAGATATCCTGGACTATCTTCATGCTCAGGAATTTTATTTGGAAGCTTCTACCATCATCAGGATTTTCACTTAGGTCTATTTCCCAGTCATTATAGGCTTATCCTGATTTATTACTCTTTTACACCTTGCCCCAATAGGGCTGCAGTGAGATAGATGACTGATGTCTCAGGACAGCTCATAAGTGCATACAAGCCACAAAGGTTTTTTTTTATTTTTTTCTTTTTCAAGTTTTATTCAAATTCCAGTTAGTTGACATACAATGTAATATTAATTTCAGGTATAGAATTTAGTGATTCTAAGCCATAGAGTTTTGTGTGGTCCCATCTGCTCTATGACACCAGTGGTCAACTGTGTTAACAGTATATATGGAATCGTAAAGATATCCTGGCTCTGAGCACTTTTACATCATTATTCCCCTCAACTCTTCCTGGAACTCTCACGTGAACTTAAGCTTCTGCCAAGTAATGTCTCAGGACACCACTTACAGTGGAATTCCTGCCAGTCCCTAAATTTGATGAAAAATCAGCTTTCTAAATAAATCTCCAAGCAAGAAGAGAAAAAAAAAAACAATTTTCTCCTCAACAATTTCTTCTCTCTTTCTCCTTTCTCCTGGATTAACCCCTAAGAAGCCCCAGGTAACTTGGATTTCTTAACATATTGGTCAGGCCCAAAGATGAGGCCATGTCACCTCACAAAAACGACAGACTCTTGGAAGATGGTATGACATTTTCCTCAGGAGTGACTGGGGCCATATGAATAAGGCCGGTGCCCTTTAAGTTGGGACTAACTGCATAATTTTGGGCCAACCACGACTCTGGAGTTTTACTAATTATAGTCTGAAGTTAGAAGAAAAGTCTAGCATTTGGCTAAGGCGCCTACTGAGCCTACTGAGCTGTCCAGGGTTCTGACTTCCACACAGGACTTCAGTACCTTCCTTATCCTTGGTCTTGATGCTGATAATTTTGCTTTTAACTTGGAAAACTTTGGATCTACTTTGTGATTCCTAATCTTGAATACCTTTGTGGTCTCGATGAGCACTGCTGGACCAGGCTCTTGTCAATGGCATAGTATATGCAAACTGAGAAATTGATTATGCTATGTCAGGATTTTAATCCTAGAGTCAGAAGGCTCAGACTTTAGTGACAGCTGCTATAGCCATGTGACTTTTAAGAAATCTCTGAAATTTTTTTCAGAACCTTGGGTTTTCTCATCGTGCCTGAGCAATAAAAGGTGACAAATATCTGCAACATAAATGACAAAATAAATACAAAGAGAATTTTAAAATATTTAAGGAAAAAATACCAGATTGGAAAAAGCAATTGGACTGGATACAAAAGGCAATTCACAAAATAAGAAAGATAAATTATCCACATGATATATAAAAATTAACTCAAAATGGGCCAAAGACCTAAACATAAGTGGTAAAATTATGAAACTCTTAGAAGAAAATTTAGCTTTATGTGTTTGGACCTGGAATTAGGCAATGGTTTCTTAGATATGACACCAAAACCATAAGCAGCGAAAGGTAAAGTAGATGAATTGGACTTCATGAAAATTAAACACATTTGTGCTGCAAAGGACACTATCAAGAAAGTAAAAAGACAATCCACAGAATGGGAGAAAAAATTTGCAAGTCACATAGCTGATAAAAGACTTCTATCCAGAATTATAAAGAACTTCTACAACTAAATAATAAGAGACAAATAACCCAATTTAAAAGTAAGTATGGGATTGAATAGATATTTCTACACAAGAGGTATACAAATGGCCAATAAGCACATGAAAAGATGCTGAACATCATTAAATATCAGGGAAATGCAAATCAAAACTAAAATGTGATATTATTTCACACCCACTAGGATGACTGTAATAGAAAAAGGCAGATAATGACAAGTGCTGACAAGAATGTAGACAAATTGAAACCCTCATACACTGCCAACAGAATTTTAAGATGGTGTAGTTAATTTGGAAAATAAAATTCTTTAAAAATTTGATGGTTCCTCAAACAATGAAACACAGACCCTATATGACCCAGCAATTCTAATCCTAGGTATAAATGCAAGATAAAAGAAACATGTTCCCAAAAATTTTATACGCAAATAATTATAACAGCTTTATTTATAACAGCCCAAAAGGAGAAACAACCTAAATGTCTATCAATGGATAAATGGTTAAACAAGTTATATATTCATACAATGGAGAATCCATACAAGAAAAAGGAATGAAGTACTGATACATATTATAACATAGGTGGACCTTGAAAACATCATGCTAAGGGAAAAAGCCAGTCACAAAAGGGCTTATAAATGTATAATTCCATCCATATGAAATATCCAGAATAGGTGAAGTTATGGAGTCAGAAAATAAATTAGCGATTGCCTAGGACTGCATTTGGATTGTGGGAGTGGAGAGTGACTACTAAGGGGCATGAAGTTTCTTTTTGGAGACTTAAAAATGTTGTACAATTTATTGTGGTGATGGTTACACAACTATGTGACTATACTTAAAACCATTGCATAAGACACTATAAATTATATTGTATGCAAATTAAATCTCCATAAAGCTGTTATTTAAACAAATAAATACAAATTACCAAGAAGCACATTTGAGCTCTGCTAATTCATTGGTCATCAAATAAAAAAACTTAATGGGAGGATACCATATCTCTCATCAGATTTTGGAAATTGAAAGTTGCCATGTGTGTGTAGTCAATGAGATCTGTTTGCAAACTGCAAAGAACTGTTCAAAGGCAATTTACCTCCATCGTGTAGATTTTGGTTTGCTTTTCAATCTCAAGAGTATCTTAAAAGGTGTTTTGTGATTCCAAAGCATGGAGAATTCATGTTACAGATCTCCTAATTCGTGTTTTTGCCCAAAGAAATAGCACATCTTTGCAGTTTTGCTCAAATTCACAAATTCTATAAGGAAACCAAAACTGGATTACTGAAAAGCAATCAATTCTCTTCTTTCCTTCCCTAGTGGAGGACATTAGAAGCATCTATGTTTTATTCCCTTGGATGGCAGAGTCAGAAACAGCAGCCATTCCCTAAGGAAGACATGAACCTGGTGTGTTCCAAATGTGTTGTCAGACATTTGTGAGTGTTGTAGTGGTCTCCTGGAGAAAACACAGCTGTCTTGGGCACCAGCCTGTGGTCTCTATAAATTAGTTTCAATCTAAATATTCGTTCACTGCCATAGGACATGGAGGACTCTTTTCCATATAAAATCCAAGAGCTTCCATCCTTGTAGTAAAAACCACGTTGCAAAATGAGCGTGGTGCTACAGACACAATAAGTTTGAACCAACCCCCCACACAACGATTTCATAAAAATTTGAGGCTGCAGAATGAATCTCATTTTGAGTCAAACACTTTATCTTACTAAGTCACTGGGAGTGATTTCACAGTTGCATTCTTTCCCCAAAAGTTTCAAAAGTAGAAACTAGGTTTGGCTGTTGATAAACATATAACCCAGAGAAGGCAAATGTGTTGGCATATGTTGCCACATCTCCTTCACTTGCCTGCATGTAGCTTTTGCTTATCCTTCTAGGTACTGTTTCGTACTGAATCTAAACATAGCCCAGGACTCTCAGTACAGTGCTCCAGGCATTCAGTACTATTCAATGATTTCTATTTGCCATTCCCATACAGGCTATTCCAAGCTGAGGGTGTGTGTGTGTGTGTGTGTGTGTGTGTGACAGCTACTTCAGAGAACATTTGAAGTATATTTATCTTTATGTAAATTTTGCCTTTCAGAATTAAAGGATTTTCAAGTGATAACAGACCAATAGTCATTCAATATAGGGGAACATTTCTCATCTAATTTGTTTTTAAATGTCTTCAAATTGTTTTTAATGAATTCTTTGATTCTTTGGCATTGACTGTTGGATCTTTGCAAACATAAAAATTGAAGGCAGAGCTTTTACCAATATAAGCCATTTTCTGGAAATAATCTGGCATGTGCTCTTCTACGTTAATAACATACCTACTTATGTCAGCCCATTTGGTGCTCCCTCAAACCCTGTACAGAAGATACTATTAAAATTTCCAGGTTATGGTTGAGGAAACTGAGGCACAGAGCTCTTATGTAACTTTAATGTTGAAGCTGGAAAGGATTTCATCTTGGTTAAAATTTGTTACTTGTGGTGCTCTTTTTGCCTGTCCCTATACTCCTTTTCCCATAAGGTTTGGTCTAAGTTAAGAAACCAGGGATAAATAAATGCTCCTCACCACATTCCTTCTTTTGAAATAATGAACAAAACTTTTCTAAAGAACAATAGCTTTGTCTTTGAAGACAAAACCTGACAGTTCTTTTGTCTCAACTCTTCTTGCTAAGAATTCTTTATAAGTGAGAACCTTATTTTTTTAAATCTCCAAAGCATGTTAGAGCAATTCATAACTTAGAGCAACTATGCAAGCCCTGGAATTCCACATCTGACTGTGTGTTATGCCCATAAGTCTCCAAATTAGTTAAGCTTTGTCAGTACACAGGTGCTCAAATATAAAATAACATGGATAAACATTGGTAATTTCAAACCAAGGCACAAACCTGAAAATTTCTTCAACCAAATAGGCAATTACTTGTATCTATCCAGAGGTGGAATATAAAAAAGTAAAGATGGTTGCTAACACTGAAAAGTGAACACATTTCTTTTCAGCAAGGCAAAAGAGAATTATTTATCAAAATGGAATTTCAATTAAATTGGAAGTGAAAATGGACGATTTCAATTTCTTCTAACAAGTAAAATTCAAATACACTTAACTGGCCATTTCCTCCTCACATTCTCAATTAGAGTATTGATCAGCATCTGATGAAATATGGAAGATAATTAGAATCCTATTCCCAAATTTCTTATCTATTTAGGCATAAGGAAGTTAAGAGGCTTGCATAGATACTCCAGTTTTTAAAAATTTTTTATTTATTTGAGTGTGTGTGTGTGAGAGAGAGAGAACATGAGAGAGGTCAGTGGGAGAAGCAGACTCCCTGCTGAGCAGGGAGCCCGATGTGGGACTGGATCCCAGGACCCCAGGATCATGACCTGAGGTGAAGGCAGTTACTTAACCAACTGCGCCATGCAGGCACCTGATACTCCAGTTTTTTAATGATGACTTTCATTAGTGCTTCCCAGGGAAACAAAATAACACACTGTGTAATTCTGTATGTAATTGCCTTACCGTAACAATTTTCAAATGTCCAGTACCCATCCATAACCGCTTAATGTTACATCAGTAGAGTTTACTGTGTTCTTGGCATGTTCTCAATAATGAAACTGAGAGGGGCACCTGGGTGGCCCGGTGGGTTAAAGCCTCTGCATTCGGCTCAGGTCATGATCCCAGGATCCTGGGATCGAGCCCCGAATCAGGCTCTCTGCTCAGCAGGGAGTCTGCTTCCCTTCCCCTCTCTCTGCCTGTCTCTCTGCCTACTTGTAATCTCTCTCTCTGTCAAATAAATAAGTAAATAAATCTTTAAAAAAATGAAACTGAGAAATTCCCATCTGGTATATCTGATGCTTCAAGGAATTCTGAACAATAGATCTGAGAAAGTCTCACAAGTACCCCCCTGATTATACAACAGGATCAAGCTCCATGGAAAGACAGCAGTAGAATAGCTTTTCATCTTAAAGATTTCTTAAACAAAGTTTTTTTTTGCCACGGAAAGATTTCAAAAACTATGATGATTCACGATAACCACGAAGTTTTTTGGTGGTTTTTGTTGGAGGGGGTAACTTTTTATAGCTTTATTGATATAAAATATATATAAAAAATATATAAATATAAAATATATATGTTAAATTGCACATATTTATAGTGAACAATTTTTAATGCCTTTTTTAAAAAGATTTTATTCATTTATTTGACAGACAGAGATCACAAGTAGGCCGAGAGGCAGGGAGAGAGAGAGGAAGGGAAGCAGGCTCCCCGCTGAGCAGAGAGCCCAATGGGGGGCTCGATCCCAGGACCCTGGGATCATGACCTGGGCCGAAGGCAGAGGCTTTAACCCACTGAGCCACCCAGGTGCCCCTACAGTGGACAATTTGATTAGTTCTGACATATGTATACACCTGTAAAGCTATCACTGTAATAAAAAATAATGAACATGTCCATGATCATTTTAAAGATACCAGTAATGTAAAAGTTTGGTGATCATCATATCTCCAGGGATATCCGGCACGAGTACGCCATATTTATTGTCTACTGAGTGAACGCATTTTCTCTAATTTATCACTGGACATCTTTTGGACATTAGTGTACTAGAAGAACAAAAGGTTGGACAGAATTAGGCTTTTAAGTATCAGCATTTTAGAGGAGCATCTGAGCAGTGCTGAAGTTGGCCTTTGAATATAAAAATGAAAAGGTATGGGTGCCTGGATGGCTCAGGGGGTTAAGCATCTGCCTTCAGCTGAGGTCATGATCCCAGGGACCTGGGATGGAGTCCTGCGGCTGGCTCCCTGCTCAGCAGGGAGTCTGCTTCTCCCTCTGCCTCTCCCTCACCTCTCATGCCCGTGATATTTCTCTCTCTCTCTCTCTCTTGCAAAAAGAAATTAAAAAAAAAAAATCAACAGGTATGAAACCCTTGATAGGCCTATGGTGGCTTAGCTGTCTCACCATATCCCAAGTACTTCTATTCCATGCCCCACCTTTTCTGGAGAAAGATCAATGGATAAGCCTATTCTTCTACCCTGTGTGTTGGCTTGAAATTTATTTTTTTCCCCCAAACCACTTCATTTTGTAGACAATTTAGGAAGAAATAACGCACAAGTTTTGTTTGAAAAGATGGGTCCAAATATGGGAATAATACATCATAAGCCAACTTCTCTGAGTTCGGTTTATCTTTCAAGTATCCTCCACTTTGTCAGAGACAGATGTAAAGAAAAAAAAAAAAGCAGCAGCAGGAAGATTCCCCAGACGTCCACATTCTCAAATAAAATCGTATGGCTTTGTATGGCTTTTGACTCAGTGTTTCTGAAAGGAAGCATAGCGGCTTTTTGTCCTGCCTAGTGATATCCTACTTGCTTTCAGTGCTGGTACGGATGAGGTCTGGTAAGCTTTTTTCTTTGGAGGCTCTCCTGGTAGTTCTTTCCCGTACTCCACTGTTTTCAGCCCTGTTCTGGAAACAACAGTTTTTAAGGACGCAGGATTTAACCTCGGGGTTGCAGCTCCCTGTCTCCTGCCAACATTCATCCTCAGCCTTCCCCGCGCAAATCCACGTCCCCTCCACAGCTGATGATGGTCACCCTCAGAACCGTTGCCTGGAGGTCTCTAAGCTCCCTTCCTTTGCCCTGAGTCCGGGCTCAACTTCAGGAGTTGGGAGGGCGTCTTGCTTCATCCGTCACGCTTCGGCTGGGAGCTGCTTCCACCTGCTCATCTTCTTCGATTCTCACCCCAAAGAGAGGAAGATTCAGGTGGATTTGGCCCATCCCCTAATCGGGGCCTGCTACTAGCAGGCCGGGGGCTGGTGTGGGCCGAGGGAGACCAAGACCAAGCCGGCCATTTCCACCTGCGTAATAACAGGCTTGGGAGCAGCGAAGCGGCGGCGGCGGCCGGAGTAGGAGGAGGAGGAGCGCCAGCAGGGGGCCGCGGCGGGGCCGGGAGGAAGAGGAGGGGGAGGGGGAGGAGCTGAAGCGGGGAGAGCGGCAGCCCGCAGCTCGGCCGGAGTTGCAGCAGCGGCGGCGGCGCTGACACCGCAGCTTCCCCGAGCCCCGAGTCCAGGCGGGGACAGCAGCAGGGAGAGCCCGGTCGCCCAGGCACCGCACCTCGGCCCCGCCAAACCGCCCTCGCTGCGCCGGGCGGGACCGCCAGCCATGGCCACGCCGCCGGATCCCCAAGACGAGCTGCTGCCGCTGGCAGGCTCCGGGTCCCAGTGGTTCGGGGACCGGGGGGAGGGGGAGAACGAAGCGGCGACGCCGACGGGGGCCAAGCCGGCGCCGCAGGCGGGGGAGCCCGGCCGGGGGTTGGGCGCCGGGGCCGGGGCCGGGGAAGCGACGCCGCGGGAACCCGACTCGGGCCCCGCCCGGCCGCCGCCCGTTGCTATGGAAACTGCATCCACAGGTAAGGCGGGCGTCCGGCGCCGCTGCCCCGCAAATGGCGTCGGGGACCGGGTCCCCCAGCCGGTCCCCTTCTCCGCATCTCGGCTCTGCACCTCGCTGGCGCTCTCTACCTTGAGCACCAACCTCAGCCCGCTTCGCCACGGGCGACTGTAAATATTGGCGCACTGGTAAAACAACAGGAAATTTTTTTTTCGCCTAAAGGCTCGGAGAAAACGAAATACTATCGATTCATTTTATTTCATTTTCATTGTTATCTGGGCTTTAAAAATTGTCCTCGGAGACAAACCGCAGCATCCTGGCTGCTGTCGCGCCCGCGTACAAGTTTCTTCCTTCCGCCAAGGGGTTGGGCCCTTGTTGGGCCCGCTTGGCCAGTTGCGATGATTTTTTGGGCGTGTTTGCGCTCGGCGTGCGCGCCCGCTACGAGGGACGCTGACAACAAAGCGACCGGCAGGCGGGCTGCTGCTAGATCCGGCTCGGTCCCGGGCAGAGATGTGGCTGGAAGTGTTCCTTGCCCCTTCCCTCCACAGTTCGCCACACCCTACTCCCTTCCAGTTCCCCCTCCCATTCTCCACCTCCCCCTCCCGGCCGCGGAAAACAGAAATCCCAAGGTGTGCGTGTCTCATTCAGGAGGGACAGCGTTGCAAGAGGGTTGGGAGTTGTGACTGTCCTCGCCCAGAACTGCCCAGATGTCCCCATCTTGCTGGGAGCATCGAAACTTGGAACCCATAAAAGCGGCCGGCCTGGCTGCGGTGTGAGAGGGCTTGAGTGGTGGTGGTGAGTGAACGAGGCACAGTTTCTCTGCAGTCTGGACCCGCCTGGGCATTTGGAAATTGCCTTGGGTTCGGTCACCCTTAGCCTTCAAGCCGGAGCGCGCGGGTGCCCAGCTGGGACCAGAGCGTTGGAACATCCCGACCAAAGGATTCGGGAGGCCAGCTTTGGGGAGGGGCTGCCGGCCTGGGTAGTCCTGTGTTACCAGGAAGGGGGTTAGAGGGGGCCGTGCTGTGTTGTTTTCTGAAAAAGCTTTGCTGTAGTGGCATGGAGTTGTGTAGATTTGGACAAGCAGCCCTCGAGGATCTGGGGTGGTGGGTGCTTCCGGAAGACGGAAAGGGGGTGGGACTGCTTTCGTGTTCTTGGCAGCTGATTTAGGGAAACACCTTTCTTAAACCACCGCCTCTCTTAAGGGTCATGTGGAGTGCGTTAGGTAGTCTTTAACTCTGGTCTAGTACAAAAGATTTGTGCTGAGGAAAGGAGGTTTGGGGAATGCAGTCATTAAAACATAACATTCTGGTGGGAAGAGAAAAAATTCAGACCATGATTAGAAAAAAGAAAGAAAGAAAGAAAGAAAGAGAAGAAGGAAAAGAAAAGAAACTCCAAGGCAGAAAACCCCATTTGTGAGATATTATTTTATGAGAGTGAGGGGGTGGGAAGGATTTGAGACCAAGAAAGGCTGCCTAGCCTCTCTTTCAACTAATTCATCTAAATGAAAACAAAACTCCTTATAATTTCAAAGGAAGATGGAAAAAGATAAAAGACAAAGGGAGGTAGCTTTTTTGTTGGTTTAACATTACTGTTCTTTGTAGGGTATAGTTTAGAACCTTTATCTACCATTATCAAAGTAAATTTTTTTTTATAAATATTTCTCACCTTCCACTAGTGTCACCAAGGTTAGGGGAAGCTGGGAAAGAAAGCTAGTGCCCTGTGTTCAGTAACACACTATACACTAAAATGAGTTGCTGTATATAAAATGTTTGGAGCAACTCCTGTCACAAAGTAGCCATTTGCAATTTTAACATTATTATTATAGAAAATTATAGAAACATTTTACTTTGCTGAGTATATTGGGGGTTTCCTGTTCTAGATAACAAATACACGAATAACATGGAACATAATGATGCTGAGTTTGGATGGGAGGAGGATGAAGGGATGGGAAAGGAGCATATATTTTGCATATTTATATAGAATATTTTTATTGCTGCTTGAAGAAATGTCTCATATAATTGTTGATTGTTAAATGTTTTAAATCCTTATGTTTCATATTTCTTATACTGGAGAGACTGCTGTAAGAAATCTAGATGCTGGAAATAATATCTAAATAAACAGCTATGTCTTGAAAAATCCAAACAAATTCTGGGCCAGCTTCCTTGTCTGTTACCACGATAATTTTATTGCTATAAGCAAAGTCAGTAGCTACATATTTAACTTTATCAAAGTCCAGAGAGAGCCTATTAAGTGCACTGATCTACTTTTTGAAAAAGAATGGTGTTCTTTGGGACTCAAACTAAGAAGTAACTTAGGCTTTGAGTTGCACTGTAATGATGCAACTGTAAACAGATTTTGTTTCTTTTTCAGATGGGATTATAAAGTGTAAGACAGATATTGATATTTTAAAAGCTTTCTTTTTTCTGAAAAACAGCACTAATCATGCCATCTGGACAGAAATTCTGTTATTTATTTTTATACATTGGTGGTAATTAAAGTTCCTAAAGAAACATTTCCGAAAATATTTCTTAGTAATGTCCTGCAGTGAATATATGTTCAAACATTGTTAAAACTGCACTGTATTTTCAGGTATTCTCATTTCTCCTGTCCCTTGTGTGGATTGGAAGTGTTCTTAATCAAAAGTAATGCTTTTAAAAAAAATTTTTTTTAGTAATGCTTCCTTTTAAAGCTACAATTTTTCATGTTGAAAACTGTTAATGGCTGAACACCTGGGTGGCTCAGTTGGTTAAGCACCTGCCTTCGGGTTGGGTCATGATACCAGGGTTTTGGGATTGACAATGAGCATCGGGCTCCCTGCTTGGTGGGGAGCCTGCTTCTCCCTCTTCCTCTGCTGCTCTGCTTGCTTGTGCTCTCTCGCTCTCTGTGTCAAATAAATAAATGAAATAAAAAAAAAAAGAAAATTGATAATGGGCATGTGAAATGATGTCTATTGCCAAGGGAATATTTAAAACACCATGTGTAGGCTACAACATGTTAAAGTTGTTAAATCATGAATCAGCACTGTCATCTAATAACTTTGTACAAAGGATGGTAAGAGCAACTGTTTTGATTTCTCATGATCAGTTATTTTATTCCTGGAAACTATTCAAAGGTAGCATACAATAACACAAGGATAGAAGAATGGCCCTTTGTTTAAAGGAATAATTTAAAATAGAATATTTGAACAAAATGCAGTGGTGAGAAGTTACTCATGATTGCTTTGGAAATTAACTCATTGATTGCTTCATGCATGCAGGCAAAAGGAACAGAATGGAGAATGGTCCAGAGAAATCAATATGTTTTGCTTCTGTAATATTGACTTACAGATAATTTGACTTAAATTTCTAGATGATTGGAGAGAGATATTTTTACTTTATTTGGACCACGATGCTCATAAATTTATGTTTTTCAAAGGCTGAATGTGATACTCTATTGGAAAAACTATATCTCTCATAATTTAAGTAACTTCAGAATATTTATATACCCTGTGTTTATTGTTTAGTATAATAAATTTGTACTGTATACATCACTGAGATCATCTTCTAAAATTCACATGGAGGCTGGATTGAATCTCTTGTGGGTGTGTTTGATAGATGTGTCTACATTTGTTAATTTGGAGTCATTCCCAGTAATCCCCTTTAGAAGGTGTAAATTTCAATTTTCTGTTTTCTTTCATCTTTTTAGAAAGCTGCAGTTATGTTGAAATGAGAAGGAATACTACACTTAACTTTTACAATATTTTACAGAACATTTAAGAAGAATAAAAGTTTCTAATGTAATTTATTTCTCTGGACATAGCCTCTGGTTGCAATCAGTAACAAATTTCAGCAGAAAGTATGGTATATGTCCTTTCATTTAGGGAATTCAAATCAGGGTGAATTAAAATTTAGAAACACTCACATGCCCTAAAAATACATTAATAATAAATTTTATCAAGGCTTCCAGCATCATTTCCTCTTCATGAACTCACCCTTCCTGGAAACCCATCCTGGTGGTTGCCCCTCAAATCTACCATAGGCCTTCTTGCCTCCTGTCTCTTTTCTAGGGCGTTCATCTACTTCTGTTCCTGCAGGTTTGGAGACAAGTTGTGGCTTTTCTTGCTCATTATACTGTATCCTGAATAGCATGGGTTCCAGAAAGTTTTTGTTACCTGTAAAGTGAGAAACCATTGCAGTTCAATTCAGTCTAGTAAATATTCATTGGATGCCTCCTTTTTGGAAGTTTCTGTGCTACACCCAGATTATGGTTGCCTGGAATAGTGCATCTGTCTGTTTCACATTAGTATTTAGTTTAATGAAACAGTTCCTTTGGTGTCATTTTTCATTTTCTTTATTCCCAAGTCATCGCTGGAAACGTGACTAGAAGGGCATTATAATAATCTAACCCCATGGGCACAAGGGCATGAGTTAGTTTTCGGAGGTCAACACGGGATAAATAAACATGAGCACAACTTGCTCAGACCACACAGCTGTGGGAAAACAAAATGTATCTATGTATCTTTCAATCTATGGGATTGGAATCAAGAGAAGGGATCATTTTATTTCTTTTTTTACTCTGGGGGATTTTAAAGCATATTTATAAAGTGATGGCAAGATGGATAGTGAAGGAGGGAGAGTGTGTTTCCTGTAACTGAGTAGGTGAGGAGAATGGATCCAGGGTACGGCAGAGGGTTGATGTTAAATGGACTTAAGGACAGTTTGTAGATATAACTGAGTGAGCAAAGACAGGCAAGCGGGGCACAGGGGTAGGACCCAGAACAGCAAGAGATCCCTTCCAGCTGCTTCTATTTGCCATGAACTAGGAAGAAAGGTCAAGAGAAGAGTGAGGGCAGGAGTGGAGTTGGAAGTTTGAGAGGAGGGAAAAAAGTATAAAATTGTTGCTAGAATGGGAGAGTGAAAGGATTAACGGAAATGGAATTTTGAATTGTCATAGGGCTCACTTGGAGTTTGTGGTCATGAGCTTGATGTGAGACCAGTTACCATATATGTCATCTATTTTTTTTCAGCCATTTTCAGCTGCCTGAGTATTGGTTCGGAATAAGTGGGTGGTTGAACTGGTTTTATTTTATTTTTTTTTCAGTGAGCTGGACAGGAAGAGAGGTGCCATGGAGGTGAACAGTGTGTAAGGCAGGATACTGATGGGTTATAGAATCTGGGGAGGAGGGAAGGAGGACAAGAGGGGGCTGATGCTCAGTGAGAAGATGATATAAATGGTTTGCATGTGCTGGTAGGGTGGAAGAACAGATGGGACAGGGATTCCTGAATAAGGGAATTGCAAGGATAAGAGGTGGTGCTTTCAGAGTGGGTGTTTGAGGCAGAGATTAAAGAGGAAGTGCAGTTACTGAGTAGGAGACCGAGGTGGAGTGGAAGACAAGGTCGTTTGAGGAACAGAGTCCAGAAGAATGGCAAGGCCAGGAGTAAAATAATCACCTATATGATTACTGAAATCACAAAGAACCGTGGCAGAGATTGGAGAGAGACAGTGAACCTGATGCTGGTAGCTTTAGGAAAGTGGCCTGGGCTTCAAAGCTAGTAGTTTCTGGAGGGGGAGGGAAGAACAGTGTCCTGTAAAGTGATAAATGTAAAGTCCTGACTGTAGGTTTCACAGACTCTGTTTAATATGTACAGAACGTGGGAAATGCAACTTAAAATGGTTCACCGTGGGGGATGGGAACTTTGAGGGTTAATTACAACCTAGATATTACAACACATACCTAGTGGTATGGTGAAATTATTAAAAATCTCTCACGTAATTTTAGATAGTATTAATAGACAGTCTTGGGTACACATTATATAAGGTAATAATTCCTCTAGATTTTGTTCTAGCCAGATTTGGAGTCTTGTACTTAACGATGGGTACCATGCTGTGAGAGACATTAATGAACTGCAGAATGCTGAGAGAAGGGTGACCAGACTGGTGTGGCTTCTAGAAAAAAAATGCCATTTGAGAAATGGCTGAAGAAATTAATAATTTTTTGTCACAAGAAAAAAAGAATTAAGGGAGATTTGAATGTTAAATTCAAATACCAGAAGCACTCTTCTGAAGCCCAGACATGACCCAGACGTCTTCACAGGGCACAGTTGGGAAAGTGGTCAAATTAGAGATGCGGATTCCTACTTAGTGAAGGAGAAAGTTCTACTAAGTAGAACTACCTGGAAAAGAGAGATGTTGCCTGTCAGTTAATGGTATTCAAGCAAAAGTGAGGTGGTTGTTTATTGGAGGAAACTTTGAAAGGAAGGTATTAGTTATACCAAGACCTTTATACCTTCCTAAAATGTGCCTAACTTACATTGTGGTTGTTAACATGGGCATATTTCTCAAAAGTGAACAGCTTCCTAATGAAACCAGAAACAGAGTCCATCACAAAACCCATAGTTAACTTCAAATTGACTATCTAAAATGCACTCTCCACAAAATTGTGGCCTCCTTGAAATTCTGTAGTTCTCCATTGTCGAGAAATATTCCTTAACGTAACATACTTGCTTAAGAACTGCACAAATTAAAGACAAAAAAAAAAAAAAGAACTACACAATATTATCCAATTTGGGGTTATTAACCTAAATGAGAAGCATGATATTTGCAAGTATCTCTTTTATTTTTTCCTTGAACTGTCTTTTCCACTTTTTGTTAACATATTTAATTCCATAGATACTCAGCATATTCTAAAATGTTTGGAGAATTCATTAAATAATTCTGTAGTGCTAAAAGAATCACCTGAATCTCTACTTAGTCCTCTGCCTCCCTACCTGTACATTTATGTGAGATTATTCATTGTAAAACCATGTTTGCTGGGTTTCCTAATGAGTTACCTTACTAGCTGGAATAGTTCTGCGTTTTAACTTCCATCTCGAATCCCCAAATGGATTTTCTAATTCATCTACTGCATGAGATTATTATAAAACCAGTTATAGATGAAATTCTTGCTTCTTGAATGTGGGGAATTTGTTGAATATATCATATCTTTCAAAATACCCAGACCTAGAATTTTGTTTCAGGCATAGGAAATCTTCATGCGTTTTCAAAGAACAACTCTTGGATAACAAAAAATTGCATGTGTTCAACTTATTGCTGATCTAGTTGATGAGTGTAAGAATAAAAACCAATGTCACGTCTATCTTTGGCATGAATTTTGCAACCGATCCTGAAAAATCAGGACTTAGGAAAATGTGGTTTGTAGACTGTCTGCTTCAAGATCACATGAGGTAATCTACAGACTTCAGACTAGGGAGACAAGCCTGCCAGATGCATATTAAAACTTCAAGAAGCACCAGTGTATTGAATCACCTCCTTATGTTTGGCATTTTGCCAAGAGCTGTGGGGGAATAGAGAACATGAGCTATGTCCCCCTTTCCCCATTCTTCTGAGCTTACTGTCTAGATGGGAGATAAGACTAACTCCCACAAAACGAAGGTAAACAAGTCAGAGTACAGCCTGCTGGTTGGACGGATGGTACAAGCTCTAAGTGCTATGCACAGTTCATGATTTTATGGGTCCCAGAGTACCTTGTCTTTTCAAAGGGTGGAGTGTGACATACATATAGGATAGACAAGGATATAAAGATATAAGGGTATAATGGAATAGGAATAAGCAGAAGTGAGCTGAAAGACAGTTTGGGTGAAGGGAGAAACATGGGTGACGACTTGGAGATGACCAGTGACTAGGCTGGTTTAACCTGTCCATCTGGGTGAGGGGAGACAGATTCTGGGGGGCTTGAAAGCTACTGAAGGGACTGTAGACTCCTTGTATATGGATTCTGGGACCTTTGAAGGTTTATGGGTGGGAGAAGTAATATTATAAAGCTGTGTCAGGGAGGATATTCAGTGGCATAGAAGATGAACTTTGTGGGGAAGGCTGACCCACTATCAGTGTCAGGACCTCAAATAAATAGCCATGGGAAGAAAGAGGGAGAAAGATTAATGGCTTCCTATGAACGTTCCGTAAGACTTGTGACTGACAGGATGTGGGGTGTGAGGAAAGGAATAAGTCAACTCTATAAAGTTCCATGTCTGTGGCTGGGAGAATGTCGATGTTCTGGGGAGGTAGGGAGGGGGAACTCGTTAGGATCCTGGAGTCATTTTTAGTCTTGATATGATGTGGGGCTTGATACGATGATATGCCCCTTGAGTGGAAATCTCCACTTGGCACTGAAGATAAGGGAATGGAATTTAGAGATGAAAACAGGATTGTTGATATAGAATTAGAAAGTTACAAGAGAAGTCATAGTAAAATTAGATTTTTGAAAGAGTATGTTGTATGGGATGAAAAAAGGGCCAAGAATGGAGCACGAGCTCCTTGCCTCTTACTAGTGGTAATGCTGAGTGGCATTAGGCAGGTTTTTGAACCTCCCTGAGCTTCAGATTCCATAGTAGTATATATGGTACTGGATCTTGCAGAGGGTCTCACAATCAAATGGTAATTACTCTTTAAAAAAAAAAAAGATTTAGGGATGCCTGGGTGGCTCAGTTGGTTAAGCGGCTGCCTTCAGCTCAGGTCATGATCCCAGCGTCCTGGGATCGAGTCCCACATCAGGCTCAGCAGGGAGCCTGCTTCTCCCTCTGCCTCTGCCTGCCATTCTGTCTGCCTCTGCTCACTCTCTCTCTCTCCCTCTCTCTCTGACAAATAAATAAATTAAAAAAAAATTAAAAAAAAATTAAAAAAAAAGATTTTATTTATTTGAGAGAGAGTGCACATAAGCAGGGGGGCGGCTCAAATGGTAATTACTCTTATTAGAGTATCATGGAAGCCAAAATGGCATGGTGTAGAATGACTAAGAAAACAGATTTTTAAAGAAGATTTATTTATTTAATTCAGAGAGACAAAGCACATGAGCAGGGGGAGGGGCCGTGGGAGAGGGAGACAGACTCACTGCTGAGCAGGGAGCCCATCACTGGTTCTGTCCCAGAACCTGAGCCAAAATCCAGAGTCGGAAGCTTCTCCATCTGAGCCGCCCAGGTGCCTCTGAGAGCTTTATCTCCTCTTGGTTTTGGCACCTAATATCATGGCAATGTGGGCAAATCTGCTTTACTTCTCAGTTTCTTCATGTATAAAATGGGCATGATACTGTTGTCCTGGCTATGTTACAGAGGTGTCGGTGAAGATAAAATTAAGTAACATGGGAAGGTAAAAGCAAATTGCAAATAACTAATAATCTGGAAGGTGCTATTAATAGGAAACCTGGTCAGCACACTGTCAGATGTAGAAGAGAGGTCTAGGAGAACAAAGACTGAGAAAAAGTCATGCTACCTTAGTCTTAGGCTTTTTAATAGAAAATACTTGTTGTGCTGACCTGGACCTCAGCCAAATCTCAGCAGGAGTGGCAGGAGAGCATGAACGATGGGGCGGGGAGAAGTCGGTTCTGGTGAAGCACAGTGGAAGACATTTTGACTTCGGGGAGTGCAGCTGGAGCCATGACCTGCTTCATTCCTCAGGTCCTAAGGAGGGGTCTGTGACTGGAACAGGGTTGAGGCGTGCCCGTGGGGGCCAGCTGGAGTGGATGCAAACAGCAGATGGAAGGGCAATAAATGCAGGAAGCTGTCCTAGGTATGCGTGGGAGTTGGTCTGGAAGAGGCTGCTGCTCTCATCAAAGAGGGTATGACAGTGAAAGCCAGCTCCTGCCACTACCTAGCCTCCTCACCACCCCCCCCCAGCCTCTTGCCCCCAGGGCAAGACTAAATCAGCTGATCCTGTGGGCTCCTGGGTGTATGCCTGCTTGTCTTACAGCTCTGTAGGTTAAAGTCTTTTATAAATAGACTAATGCCTCTGGAAAGATGGAGCAAATACACTTTTTGTATCCTCCTGCTAAGTATAGCCAAATGCCTGAACATTGTATATAAAATAAACATAAAAAGACTCTGAAAGGTGGAGAGAAGAAGGCAGACTTACTAGGGACCTTGGGACCTGAGAAGGGACACACGGTGAGTTCTCTGGGTTTTCCTTTTCCCTCATCTAGTTCAGACTGGATATGGTAGAAGCCAGCCATGGGGAAAAGGCCAATGGGCAGAGACAAAAAGCATGCACAAGAAAGCCTGTTCTCTCCAGACAGATGACTAGGAAAGGAGCAGCCTAGCAAGACTGAGAATTTTGTGACAATAAATTCTCTGCTCCAGCTAAACACCATGAAATAAACTGCTTGCCCCCATCCCTATCCCACCAGCAAAAGCCAGGCGGGGAGCCTAGACTTCACCCCTCTGAGCTATAAGAGGCACCCCAACACATCCCCCCGCCCCGCCAGTGCCAGTGGACACCACGTGGGAAGCCTAGACTTCCACTCAGCATAGCAAGGCTTTGGACCTAAAAGGCCTCTCAGCTAGTGTGGTGTCAGAGGAAGCTGAGTGGAGAGGCAGGCGTTTTAACACTGCTCACTGGTAACCAGACTGAGAGGAGAACCTAAACTCCACCCCCTCCCTGCTCCCACCCCAATTGGTGGTAATAAGGCAGCACCCTTCTTCCCTCTTAGTTGTGGCATTTACATAAGATCCGTAGTCTCATAACAAAACACCCCAAATGTCCAGATTTTAATTGAAAATCACTTGTCATACCAAACCCCAGGAAGATCTGAATGTAAATGACAAGGGCTAATCAACACCAAGATGACACAGATGTTGGAATTATCTGACAAGAATTTTAAAGCAGTCATCACAAGAATGCTTCCATAAGCAATTACTAACACACTTGAAACACGTAATAAAATGGGAAGTCCCGGTAAGGAAATAGAACGTTTCAGTGAAAAATGTAGAAGATATAGTGAAGAACCAAAGGGACATTTTAGAACTGACAAATATAATCACTGAAAGACTTGAAGAGAAAAAAAGAACCCAACAGTTCAGTGGGTGAGCTCAATCGTATAATGGAAAGGATAGAGGGGAGAATTGGTGAACTTGCAGATAAACAACAGAAATGACCAATCTGAACAACAGAGAGAAAAGAGATTGAAAATAAAAGTGAACGAATAGTAAAACCCTTCCAACTCTGTAGCTCAGGCATGTTTACCGGGCCTTGTGTCCTTTCTCCAGTGTTCCCTGAGTGTTCATGAGAACGGGCCATGGCAAAAAACAGACTGAGAGGTGTGTACCTTGGCTTTGCTAAGTACATCAAGTCTAAGCTGTGTTGGTCTGGATGTGGACTGTAGGCAGAAGAACCCAGTAGCACTATTTTAAGTCTTTGAGCTATTTTCTGCATTTACAATACTCACTTGGTTTTTGACTCTCCTGTACTTAGGTAACTAAATAGATGAATGTATTACCTAAAGTATTTATTTAACAAGCACTTACAGAGCATGAGTTCTGGGCTCCTTACATTTTATTGTTATTGTTGTAACTACTCAATGAAGCAGGTGTAGTTGTCTATCCCGTTTTACAGATGAGTAAGTAGAAATAGAGGTTAAATGACTTGCCTCAGGTCACACATTAGTAAGTGGCAGCCCCGAAATTTGGCTCTAGAGTCTGTACTCTTAATTAGCCCACCCTTGCCTATTTTGGGCTTTTCTTATGCAACATCTTTTTTATGATCCGTGCAGTACAAGTTGCATGCTCAGGAAAGCCTATCTGAACTAGAATGAGAGAGACGCAAGGTGAGGGGGACGTAGCTAAAATGTGGATTAATAGAACTTGAGAGTCTATAGAAACCTCAGCTGAAAGAAACTGGTTACATTTCAAGTGGAAGTTTGACAGGACAGTTGTCAAATGTTGCAATGGGGTCCTCAAACTAACTATTAAAAAATAAAATGGGAGGGTCATGGGGAAACTGCCACACATATAAAGAAAAAAAAAATGAGTGGTCTTACTTAACTAGAAGTTAACTTTAAGTCAGTGGGGTGAACCAGCTGCCCCCATGGTGATGGTTGGTCTCTGTTTAGCAGGGGTATGTGGCTTGGGCCGGGGCAGAGGTGAGGGGCTGCTGGGTAGGTGCTGACCACCCATGTGGCCAGGTGGGGTCCTGAGTGCAGTGAGAGTGCCAGAATGGAGATGGTGCCGATGGGAGCAGAACCTTGACTCTGGTTGAAAGAACTGAGGGTTTTCAGCTTGCACAAGGAGAGGATAGGATGGGTTATGACAGCTATCTAAAAATACATGAAGAACTGTCAAGTGGCATAGGCACTGAATATGTTCTGTGTGACTCTGGAGGATGGAGTTGTGGTCAATCAGAAGTTATGCTGTGAAATATGAAAGCAGCCAGGACCACCCCATATGATGATGAGTTTCTTGTCCCAGGAGGTATGTAAGCATACCTGGACCGCTCATATATATGATAAAAGGGATATAATAGGATACACTGGGTTAGTAATTCTTTATCTTTTCAGGTTCATAGACCACCCCCTCCTTAGAGAATATGATGAGAGCTTTGTGATCTCTTCCCAGGAAAATGCACTTATAAACACCATTTTGCACACCAATTCTGGGATTTTTCAGAGGCCTTTTATGGATGGAGGAATTAAATAACTTTCCGACTCTTAGCAATGTATCATTCCGGATAACCTCATATAGATCACTGTTTATACAAGGGCACTAGTTTTACAACTCAGTAAAATCTCAGTGAATCATCCATTTATTTATTCAACAAATATTTATTAAGCACTCTCTAGATGTGTGTGTGTGTGTGTGTGCAAGGTATGTACTAGGTACGAGTAGGTGATACTTAAATGCATCACTAGAATATAAAAATAAATGCAGTAGAATAACAGTGTAGCCAGACTATAAGGAAGAACAGTCTATATTAAGGAAAAAGTCTACATTCCATAAATGTTGTGTTGTTAGTTTCAAGAATATGCCGTGACTGAGTTTGAACTGAATCTCTCAAAGGGTTACCAAGTCATGTTCTTTCTAAACCAGCTGTGGCGAAGTGGAATAGAGTGTGGACTTAGAGATGCCATCCTGGATTCTAGTCTCAGCTCTTCCAATGGCCAGTAGCTAGTCGTCGCCTCTGTGGGGACGGCTAAATGGTGGCTCTAGGTGAGCCTTCAGTCTCCAGATAAATGAGATATCACTTGTTCATACGCTGCTTTTGTGTATGCTGTAACTTCTGTGCACACTTTAGTTTTCGGAACCAGTTACTTAAGACAACATCCCTTTTCTGTTAGTATCAGGAGGTGCTTGGGAAAGGGGTAAGAGAAGAGTTCCTTTTCCCTCTAGTATCCCCGCCAGCCATCAAATGCTAGAGTAAGTAAATAAACAAGCAAACAAATAATCTCTGATGTGGACAAGTGATGTTTTCTCAGTTTGATGTAAAGTGTGCATACGATTTTTAAAAATTCTGTACTGCTTTTATTTGTGTCTGAATACATCAGTCGTCAAGGTAGAAACAGGGTGATTACTGCACAAAGGTAGCTTCAAAATAAGTCACCTAGCTCTTTCTCCAACTAGCTTGTGGCCCCTAAGTACTACAATCTAGGAAATTTTGGAGTGGCCCCTACTATTAATTTGTTTATCAAACCTTTTATTATAGATAATACAAGGGTAAATTGTGACTCAGCAAGTTTGCATCACCGGACTTGAACTTGAGTGAGTTTATTTTTTTAACCAATCCCTGGTGTTAGAGAAGTCTTTCTATTTTATTTAAGCAGGAATGTGAAAAACACCATTTGTTCTTGTAGTACCGTTTCCTAGAAATTGCATAACCTTTTAAAGGCCAAGCAGTTTATAATTTGGATGTTTGCATATCAGAAGTCTCAGAAGAATCAGTTTCATTTCTGTAAATAATGTGGAACAATTTTTAAGAATTTGTTTGAAAAGGGAGGCAGTATACTTTCTAGAGATATGAGCCCCAGAAATATCCTGTCTTGAAGGTAGACGTGTATTAGGAGTAGGGAACAGTTTTTGGTGGGCTGTCAGGCCGTTTGTTACTTTTTTTTTTCTTTTTAAGTATAGTACTCGTCTCTGTGCTCAATACTTATTTAACCATTATAATAACTTCCAGGAACATTGGTTCCTAAATGAAATCTCCACCAATTTGTTAATCAAAAAGATCTGCCATTCTGTCAGATAGGGGACTCAAGGTCAACCTCTAACTGTATCACTTAACAAATAATGATTGGGTTTCCTCTGTGATCGCTTGTGTGAAAATGTCTTTTGGGTATTGATTTGATATTGAAGTGCTCCATTATATAATGAATCTTGTGAAGTATAATTTTCAGTTCATAAAGGGAAAATTGGCACATAGGTTGAAAACAAGAGCCTAGAACTTCTTTTCTTTTTTGAATGGCCCTGTCTTGAAGGGAAAAAAAGCAATCAGCAGAGGACTGTGTATGAGTTTAATGGAACTTAATTCAGTTGATTTTCTTAGTCATATGGAAATATTTAATTCCACAGCCTTGTTTTAAAATTACAGAAACAGGGGCATCTGGGTGGCTCAGTCACTTAAGCATCCGACTCTTGATTTTAGGCTCAGGTCGTGATCTCAGGGTTGTGGGATCAAGCTGGTCTCGGTGCTCAGCAGGGAATCTGCTTGAGATTCTCTCTCACCCTCTCTCTCCCTGTGCTCTTCCCCCACCCTGCATGTATGTGAAGGCACGATTTCTCTCTCTCTCAAATAATAAATCTTTAAAGAATATATGAAAACAGTGTTTGCAAGAGAAAAAACTTATCATCTCCTCTTCGCACACTTCCCTAGAGCCAACCTTGTATAGTGATTTGAAAGGTCAATGAAATATTTGTAATGCTTGGCACTTAGGACCTTGTAAGTGTTTGCCATTCTTATTGTTGTTTTAATTCCCTATTAATTTATTTCATTTGCATAATAATCACTAACCTTCCTTAAGTGCTTTAGAATGGATGAAGTGCTGATGTCGTTTATCTAGCCTCATTTTACAAATGTCAATTCCGAGAAAGATGAAAGCCACGTCTCTGACTGAGGTGCCAGGGAGGAGGAGGGGGTGATGGAGGAGGAAAGCTTGACCCTAAATAGACTAATGAGGGGAGGGAGGGAAGGTGGGGAAACAGATATGTGGATTTGTTGGGGAAAAAGAGGAAAAGAGAGTTTTCTAAATTCTAGAATTGAAGTTCTTGGTCTTACTTTCTTCTGAAATTCTAATTTACATCTTTTTACTTTTTCTAAATAGAGGGACCTCAGCAGGCCCTTGGGACTCAGAGGTAGAAAGGGCTGCCCAGAGATTTCTGACCCGCAGGCTGAATGAAACCAAGTAGTGGGCTGAATTGGGCCTGGGGGCTGAAATGTTCCTTCTTCCATCTGGGGAATTTCCAAAGGATTTACATTAGCTTTATCTAAATGGAGAAAAAATGAGCTCAGAATTTTCTCTCAGAAACAAGGGATTATTTGTAAACTTTTCTCTGCGCGATCAGTCCTGAGGTTCACAAATGCTATGGTTTGGATAGCAATACCAGAGAATTAACTGGTTTTCCTTTACCATGCTCATGTATAAAAATGTACTCTATACCTTGACTGAGAAGTGGGGGTAGTTAAGAGAAAGAGAGGAAACAGAACAAAGTGAAGAATTAAAATTTATTGAGCACATAGGGCGATGCAGGCAGCACGTGATACACATTTAATATACCTTCTTAGCTTTAGTATCAGTGGCCTATTGAATAGGTAGCAGAAAACTACACTGTCATTTGGTTTAAACCGAGAAGCAGTGACCACTAATTTTCTTTTTCTTTATTTTTTAAGATTTTATTTATTTGACAGACAGAAATCACAAGTAGGCAGAGAGGCAGGCAGAGAGAGAGGAGGAAGCAGGCTCCCTGCTGAGCAGAGAGCCCGATGCGGGGCTCGATCCCAGGACCCCGGGATCATGACCTGAGCCGAAGCCAGAGGTTTTAACCCACTGAGCCACCCAGGTGCCCTAGTGACCACTAATTTTCACAAGTCCCTTTATCTGCTTCAGAAATTAGACGTAGAACAGGAGTTGTCCATTGAGATCTCACTAGGCTATTTAGGAGAGGGGATGGATGTTGGGTTTCGAGTCCTTGTTGGTGATACATAGGCATTTTCAGGAATGTTTATTTAAACCCCATTCTCTTTGTGGGGGGGGGCCTGCTGAAAGAGCCAGCTAAGGATTTGGGGTCCTCCCCATCCTTTCATCAATGATCATTTATGTATGTGTACTTGTTCACACAGCATTGAGTACAGGAATGTTTTTTCTCCTTGTCTAGATGGAAGCCCCCCAAGGCAGGTGTCGTCTCCAATAATCTATAATCCCTAGCAGAGGATCAAACGCAGCAGCATCAGAATTTCATCACCTGATGATTTCTTTCCTTGCTTACATAAAAAGATCTCAGTATCATACTGGGGCCATAGCACATTTTCAGCGGTCACAGAATCGATGACAATTTGAATTTAGAAGTAAGAGATTGGATCTTTTATGTGTAACTCATGTGACCACGATTACAATGTAAATTATTATTCCTGTTTATATGAGTTATAAGAATAAATAGCAAAAAATTGTCATATGTCCTGCCACTTTGAATTTCTTTAAAAACTCTCGAGTGCTAAGTTAAAAAAAAAAAAAAGAGTCCTTGGCAGTTATGATTAAAAATGATGATAAATGAATTCTGTTAATGTTTTTTTTAAATTAATTGAGTGGATGCCCTTGATAAGGTGTTCAATTATCCTGGGAATTCACATAATAAAATGCAGTAGTTTGCACCGAGATTAGTTTGACACAATTGTCATTAACAGCCTCTCCTTAGCTCCTGAGGCCTCACCTGGCAGCTCAGCCTTCAAACAGGGGATGTGGCATTGGGGTGCAGACCATTAGGAATAGCAGTGGTGAATTAATCTTTCATTAGCTGGTAGGCAGCAAGACATTGCAGTCTTTTCCATTCAATTCTCGCCCTTTGAAATCTGGGCATTGACTTGGGATGAAAGAGGCTCCACAGAAATGGGCCTTGAAAACAGGCTTGGGCCTGGTGAAAAAGTTATTTCAGGTAGCCTGGCAAAGATGGCCTGGCTAGAAGTCCTCATATGGGATTTGAGAATCAGTTCGGGTCCTGGGCCCACTTCCTGCCCGCCGGGTTGGCCAGTGGGTGCTGGCTTCCTCCATCCCTCCTCGGCCCTGCCTGTGTATGCTGCTGTCTCTTCATGTGGCAGGAACCATCTGTGGGTTCAGCAGTTAGACCTGTTCAGAAGCAAAGAGAGCAGGAAGTAGGACATTGTTTGTGTGAAAGGTCTGAGCAGAGACTGCATGATCTCTTCTCAGGGATGTTTAAGAGGAGGCTTATTTTCGAGTGGGAAGTTGAACTAGATTACTTCAAATTTTCTTTATATTCCTTTTGTCTCAGGAGTCCATGATTTTACCATAAAAACTGGGATTCTGTATGCGCATGTGAATGACTTTAAAGTGCCACATACATTTTTAATATCCGGGCATGATATCTTTTTTTTTCCTTTTTTTTAATTTCATTTCTTTTCAGCATAACAGAATTCATAGTTTTACACCACACCCAGTGCTCCATGCAATGCGTGCCCTCCATAATACCCACAACCTGGCTCCCCCAACCTCCCACCTCCCGCCCCTTCAAAACCCTCAGGTTGTTTTTCAGAGTCCATAGTCTCTCATGGTTCATCTCCCCCCCAATTTCCCTCAACTCCCTTCTCCTCTCCATCTCCCCATGTCCTCCGTGTTATTTGTTATGCTCCGCAAATAAGTGAAACTATATGATAATTGACTCTCTCTGCTTGACTTATTTCACTCAGCATAATCTCTTCCAGTCCCGTCCATGTTGCTACAAAA